>JAAAKQ030507240.1:0-19982 GCA_010016005.3 Zanna intricata | reverse complement strand
ACTTTTTTCTTATTTTTAGATATAGAATCCGTTTCCGAGAGATTGCCGTGCAGTTTTGATACACCCTGTATAAATAATGGAGAAGAAAACTTTCTTCTCCACTTCATAAAATTGAATAATATTTGTTTTGTTCTTTTGTTCTTATCTCAATCTCCTTTTTATTTAAATATTATTCAACGATTTTTTTTTTTTAATTTATTTTTTATATATAGAGCTACTAAGATATGTCTAATTTTTTTTTCTTCAATTGTATACCCCGTATCTAAAATCCAAAAAAAAAGTTTTTTTCCTTTAACTTTTATTGAAGGGACTGTTACATTCAGAAAAAAATTTACTTAAGGAAATTTATAAAGCTTAATCTATATATGAATATTATTAGAAAACTTTTTCTTAAACTTTATTTTCAACCGCTAAAAAATATGGTATTTTGGCATTAACCCATTTAATTTTTAAACAGCTGGAATATTCATTCAATAGCTTTGCCAGCTATTTTTTTCATTTTATTATTAAAAAATCATAATTTTTTAAGAATTTTTTTCAAATTCTTGTAACTGTGAATACCAAACCCGCGAATAGCGGGGGATTAGAGTATATAAAATCATCACGCGAATTCATTTCACGTATATTTATTTGTTCTTTAATTAACTATAAGTAACTGACGGTGATTATAGTTAACGATGATAATTATAAGAGATGAATTTTGTATCGTGTGAAAAATGCCAAGTCTGATCAGTATTCGAATCCAGAACTTTATGGATTAAAGATATATAATAACAGTAATATTTTAAAAGAACTACAATACAGGTTGATTGCTTTAAGAAGGTTATATCGTGCTATATTATTTGTATACCACTGCGGTTTAGATATCAGGTTGTATACAACTCGTTAGCTTATGCATTACTGTTAAGCAAGGAGAGAATGAGTCATGCTTTTAGTAAGATATAGCTATTCGTTATGCGACTTCACCCCGCCGTTAATATCTGTCTTTAGTTCGTGCGCATTCTAACGGTAATTCTTACATTAATATATATCAAATACTTCAATTAATAACGTTTTGAAAAATTAAAATAAAAAAACTTGATTTCCCCTTACTTTAGTCGCATATTAAATTTAATATTTTTCATAAACTTTCGCATAATAACGACTGGTGAAATAATTTTTTTTTTAAGTCATTTAAAAATATGATAATTTTAACAGTAATGCTAATTATATGTTTAATTATAGTTTTATTATTATTAACAATAGCAAATGTTTTGTTTTTTATTTTTCTCTTTCAACAGCAAATAGACTTTTCTATTATTTTTCTTATCTGATAAATAAGTGAAAGAAAACAGTTTTATAAAAAATATAATTTTGAAAATTACAGTTTGAATTCAACATTTAAAGATATTTTCATTGGAATAAATAACTATTGCAGTTACTTAAAAGCACTTACTTGTCATTTTATATAGTAAAATAGAATTTAATTTTCTCTTTATTGTATTTGATTTTAAATGTCATAGGAAATTGTATGTAATAACAGCCTTCTCTTCATTCTCGCGTGCACACATTTTGTACTACCAGGTCGAAGAACTAAAGTTTTTTCCTCTTATAAGTAGATAAAGCGGCATCACTTTAAAAGAAAAAAAAAATGAAAAGAAAAACATGATTCAGAAGCGTAAATTAATATTTAATAATACCATTCCATATTTGCATGTATATACATATCTCGTGTTTTTATGTATATTTTCTATAATTTAGATCTCATTAATAATATATTTTTTGTACAAATAGTGAATTAAGTTATTTCAAAACCACATATAAATAGCTGTTAGGTAACAAAATAACAGAGCTGTTAGGTATACGAATTAATTATTTTTCTGACCAGATTGTAACTGGACGGAATTCGGACCCAAAGTTGAAAAACCGTTCCTTTAATTGCATTACACTATATATAACCGTGGAGATAAAGTGCGATAAGTGCTCGCAAACTGAGAAGCCAGACAGGAAGGAAGATATTAACTTCTTTCTGGACAAGGAACTGGAAGACACTGAACTAGAAGAAGTTATTAAGAAGAGATGGCCGAGAGATGTATATCGGTAAATAGAAGAGTTGAAAGAAGGCCCAGACACCACAATCTCCGATATAGCATCAGTCATAGATTTGGCGGCTACAGATAACCCCTTTGTTGGGAAATTAGGCAGGAGGATAGCCAGCGTTAAAACGATGGTTGCGGAGAGCAAGCTTAGGCCTGGACAACTGCTGCTGGCCTTCAGGCCACAAGCAACGGTTCTGCTGGGGGAAGATATTCTGGAGGAAGTTAAAACTCACTACTTTATAGTCACTGACTCCAGACAAGTGAGTGCGAAGACCATTTACGATCTCAAATGTGGTATGGCCAAAGTTTATCAAATTAGCAGTAACTTTGTTTTGAACGCAATTGGTGATAGTACAGACATATTAATCAAAAAGCTTGCGGAATATGCAGGAAGGAGAGGAAACTTTATTACTAAGATTTTTCTAGATGGAACGCACAGAGGTGTATCGTCAGAGACACCGCGGGGCCCCCCTACCAAGACTGTGGCGATTAAGTCACAAGGGCGGAGCTTCGCAGATATTTTAAAGAAGGTTAAAGATGGAGTTAATGGGGATCTGCCTGAAATCCTATCTGTTAGGAAGGGAAACTCAGGTGAGGTACTGATGCGACTGAAAGACGATGGTAACGACGTTGAAAACTTCGCGCAAAAGATCACCGACTCAGTCGCTGAGGTACAGGTGTCGTGCTTGCGTAGGCAAAGACTGAAGAGGGTCGTTATTAAGGATATAGATGCCCTCTCAACGACAGATGACATCGTTGAGACCTTGTTACCAGTCAGCGGACTGGATAGGAACCAGTTGACTGGAATCACAGTCAGGGAGTCGTTTGCTAACACCAAGACTGCGACGGTGCTTCTCCCGGCTGATATGGCGGGGTCATTGTGTATGACGGGCAGGATAAGAATCGGTTGGGTGGCATGCAGGTCTTTCTGGGAGAAAACATAGACCGATGCTACAGGTGTTGGGCACAAGGTCATAGATGAGGTCACAAGATGCGACTGTAAGTACTGAAGAAAGAAAGACGTATATAAAAAAAAAAAAGAAAAAGAGGGAAAAGAGAGAGAAGCCCAGTCCTAAATTAGTTCACCCCTGTTGAATAATCAATAAAGAGTTGAACCTATCAAAGTTCCTTATCCTCTGCCCTAAAGATCCCGCTAGGGTAAGTAGCTCCACCCTGGGTTGCGCTATACTTAATTGGGGGTCCGACTCGGGGGGGGAGATAAAAAAAAAAATTACACTATATTACGAAAGACTTTTCAGCAGTTGGATAACTAAATATTTCATTTTTGCGCTTTCCTTAATAAATAAATTAACTATTTAAAACCAATTTACTCATTCATTATCTATAACTAATCGTAATAAACTGTGGATGTTGTGAGTACATCAGAAATTAACTCCTATTTTACTATAAAAATAAATTAATTTTCATAGTCAAGTGCCTAGCGATTACTAACATCTGTAACTTTGTTATATGCTCATTTATCATTGCTCATTCTGCTCATTGTTGAGTGCTGAAGCAGTTTCTATTAAAAAAAAATAAAAATTTCACTGCTTCTCCTGCTAATTATGAAGAGTGTGGTGTTAGGATTCATTTTTTTCCAATCAGAATGAGAATGCCCCCTTTAATAGTTCTTCAGAGAATTTTGTTGTATTTATCTCAATAATATTCTCATAATTGATAGTAATGAAGGATATTGATAAAAGAAATTTAAAGAAGGCAGGCAGATGTGTTCGTTGAGAATAGCGAAAGATAAAATTCAGATCGTCACTGATGAATTAGTTCAAAAATTTAAATAAATCTTTTTTAATAAATTTTCTTCCACAATTTTTTAAATATAAAATGAATTATATAAATTTTTAGACTGAGTGTCCATAGGATCGTGGCAGACAGGTATGGGAGAACTGGGTATTTGCCAAAAGTGGCAGATTTGGGGGGGGAGGTGGCAAAATTAGCTGTAGATAAAAAATAACTTGTAAAAAAACAAGAGATAATTTTTTCAAATATTTTTAAAAAAACACGATGCCAAAAAAAGCATTCCTGACAAACACTGCTGTTTAATGTAGAATAATTTCTAATATAAGATAATTTAAAAAGCGTGGGAATGACAATTTTTTATACAAGTATATTTTTTGTATATAGTATAATTTTGTTTTAAACTTATTTAAACACACACACACACACACACGCGCGTGCGCGTGTATATATATATATATATATACATAGTACATATACAATTTTATATAGTCTATGACACTCCTACCCTAACATAAGGATTCTATCGCAGGGTCATACATCTAAATCAGTACAGCTGTTGAGCTGTTACGGTGGAACAAACATACGTACGTACTAAATACATCAAACTGCTTTTTAGATAGTCATATAATTTTTAAACATGAACGTGTACAATTTTAACACACTAAAATTAAAATTAGGCAACTCTTCAATGTGTTATATGGAAGCACGTGGAAGCGACATGTATTCTGAGAGTTTCAAAAGAATCCCCAAAATGAGTAACAAATATATTGAAGAGTTTAAGTATAACTTTATCGGCAAATATTGACGCTTTGATGTGCATTTCTGCAAATATCTTCTTTTTTTTTGCATGCAGTTAGTCCATTTTAAGGAAAACAATTTATTTTTTATGACCGACTGATGTAAATGTAGTTTGAAATAAGGAAGTTCAGAAAATTTAAAAAAATCTGTTGATGTTTAGTTTGTTAATTTATAGTTGTCATTCAAATTACCAATTTTCTCATTTGAAGTATACGGGTAAATACCTACAAGTGAACTGTTCTGAATTTCTATGATGGTTTGTTTAGTTTTAACAGATTTCCTTGGCGAGTGATAGTTAGATTAGGTTTCAAAAGTAAACATCAATAGATGCTTAATAATATTTTGTATAACAGTAAACCCTATTTAAGAAGGTTATCAATTTTTTTTTTTCATGATATGTATTTTCATATAATTCTTATTCATATGTTTTCATATAATATTTATACAAAACTTTTTTAATATTGACTAACTTTCCCGATATCCGTAGCAAATATGAAAGACGTTCATCTAAACTTAAAATATTAGTAATTGTTTGAGACTGACAATGACTTAAGATATCCTAAGTAGGTTGGCTATTGTAGGTATCAAATGTAAGTTATGTTTCAAACAAATTATAAGAGATTTTGTAGGAAAACGTAGCGAAAATGTGTTTCAGTAATCAATTTAATTTAAAAAAATGTTGTTTGTTCTTTTTTTATTATTATCATTATTAATTAACATTTATTTATTTATTATCATTATTAAGTAAACTTTTTTGAAATGAAAATGTTAAATATGTGTTATATTTTGATATTATTTTATATATATATATTTTAATAATGTTTTACTTTTTAAAAATATCTATAAAAATTTGCTGTCAAAAATTATGTTTAAAAATAATAATATATAAAGGACAGCGAAAATAATTTTTGCCCAGGGTGGTGAAAAAGCTGGATTGGGGGCCTGATGACAGATAGGTTGGGTTTCAATAAGTACTGTACTTAGTCTGTCCTAAATTAATTGCCGATATGAACAAAACTCAAAGAATGGAAATTGTCTTGATATTCTTTGAGTACAATACAAAGGAATCAATATCTCTAAATAACTCTAAATTAGTCAAGCTTGGTGATATACATGCCAAAAAACAATTAAAATAATAAATGCACAGCTTTTCATCCAACAAATGTAAAAAAATTCAAAAAAGAATTGTTGAATAAATAAATAATGGCCTCATTGTTTTGGCATCGCAACATAATGTTTTCAGATCGATTTTATGGAACCTGGGGATCCAAACTTGTAAAAATTTGTAGATAGACATTGTATGGATGCACAGAGGACCAATATGAATATTATGTAGCTGTTGTGGTGTAGTCGTTTTTAAATGAATAAAGACCAGCTCTTGATTAAACGATTATTTATTGTTGTAAACTGTAGTATATGCATTGATGATGTTGAAGGCATAATAGTATAACATAGTATAAACTTGAATAGTATAATTTTCTTGTATATATTGAAATTAACACTTATGAATAAGAAACTTACGTAATAATATAAGACTTATGAATAATTGTACTTATGAGTGATACATTGTATGTTGCAACTAATATGTTTGAAATATTACAGGGTACTGTCCGGTCGTCTGGTCAATACTACTGCAACCAAATATGACTCGTAATCGGATAGCAAGAACGAATGACCATATCCGTGTCTAACCTTCAACGTTCTCAATGCATAGAACGTAACAACAATAACTTAGAAGTTTATTTTGAAATTCTGAATAAACTTTGGAGTTCATTCCAAAATGAATAGAGTGATATGCTACTGAAGACGTTTGTATTTCTTCACAATAAAGTGTGGCTCCTCTCTATAGGTCACAAAAAGGTTTTTTATATAACAATTTTGAAAAAAGAGATTTTAATCTTTTCTGTGAAAGCCTGGTCTTTGGCTTTCACCAAAATGAAAGCCTAAGCAATTAACCACCTTTTTAAAACTAACAAGGAATTCATATGGCTTGGGATGATACTCTACCAAAGGGTTGAATGAATATTTTGTCCAGGGTCCACAAAAACTGGAGTTTCAGTAATTTACGAATGAGGGTGGTATATGTGGCAAATAATGGCAGTTTTTTTTTTTGTACCATCCAATTAGATAATATTGGAATGACCTATGTGGAAATATGATCAGTTTCTAAGTATCATAACACGATAAAAATATTTTAATATCAATTTAGCCCTGTTAGTTTATTGTTGAATCAGGTTATTCTGATTTTTATTCAAAACATACGCCTCATGCACAAATTTCATACAATAAATAAACCATACTAATTACTAGTCTTAATATAATAAACTACCAATTGTTGAATCAACATACAATTGATTTTTATACCTATAAAATATATTTTTTTGAATAGATATTAGTGTAATATGGAGAAAAAGTTAGAACAGGCTTTCTTTAAGAAAATTCTTAAATTCTAATTCTTAATCTTTTAATTCTTAAATTCTTAATCTTAGTCTATTTTAGTTAGGTCTCTCAAGTTGTAATTTTCGATGAATACCAAAATAATTTCATAACACTGAATAGTAATTAATTGTAAGGAATGAAAGATACTTGTATTTACTCCAATGTAAGTAGAGTACAAAGGCAAAATAATTTGCAAATGCAAATTAATTTTCTTAATACGTAATTAGTAATTGAATCAATATATTATTTACGTTTATAATTGAATAAATAAATTATTTTTTATTGTGAATTTTGTGTAATCAATATTAATAATAAATTACCAGAATAAAAAATAAATAAACCAAATTCAAACAAGATTTCAATTTTGTACTGTTTGTAACTTTCTAACAAAAGATTTCTATAATAGTTTATAAAGTTCCCGAAGATAGCGTTTGCAACTAACACTAAGGTACAATAAGCAACCCTTGCTAACTAACTAAATAAATATTTCATTCTGATAAGTACATAATATGTTATACTGTTCATAATAAGGTAAATTATAAATGTATAACCTTAAATTAGAAGATAAAAAACGTATGTGATTATAATAAATTCTATTTTACATATAACTTATTTAATAAAAAACATGAAATAATGTTAAAAAATATACTAAATATAAAGTGATAGTACAAAATAATTCACAATTCATAAAACACTATTAAAAATTATTTTGAGCTGATATTTGTGTATATGTTGAACAGGACGAAAATAAATCAGTATTCTAATAATTAAATTTGTTCTCTTTAGTTTTAATATAAATTAAGTCTTTTACCATTAGTTGGGTACAAATTGTGTTTTTCTCACCAAATAAGTAATCATTTATTTTTATTTTTTCATTTCCTTTATTCAATTATATTTCCTTCAAAAATATAGTTAATTAGATTTTTTAAAAGATCATTATTTTTTTTAAAAATTCTTTATTTGTTATATGAAATAAAAGCTTTCAGTATTAAATCTTTATATATTATTTTTTTTATTCTATCTATTTACTTTCTTTAGAAGTAACAGGCTGATGCCCAATAACAATTTCATAACAATAGATGAATTTTGAAGGATTTTAAAAATGCTAAGCCTGGCCAGGAAAAAACTCAGAGTCTTCTAGATGAAAGACAAATGTATTACCACTCTGCTTTGAAGATCGCAGTAATATCTATACTATTCTATTATTCGATAAGACATATGAGGTTTTGAATTAATAACCTGTTAACAAGGCCATCTCTAATTCAAATAGTATTTTCTTTGATATTTATTTACTACTGCTGATTATGTTTTTTTTTTTACCAAATAAACTCATCTTTCCTGAAAACTCTGATAACTTTCAATATAAATCTGAAACTGATTTTTTTTTTCATCAACACAATTACAATTTATAGGTTCAGTGCAGAACAAACTTTCTTTCCTTGGTTTATAATATATTTAATGCTATTTCTATTATATCAATCAATTGTTCATTATTAATACTATTAATATCTTCAAGCATATAAAAATTGAGATTTAATGCTCTATTTTTCCTGTCATCTTCAAAACAATTTTTCACTTCATTTGTCTCATTTAACACTTGGAAATAGAAAGAAAATCTTCTTCATTCAGGCTAGTAAATAATAACAATACATATCATTCCACAAAAACCATAAAAGAAAAAACTAAATTCTTTTCCTATTTAAAATCAGCCATTGCTAAAGTTACTTGTGGTTGATTTATTATTACTGTATTTTAAATTATAACCAGTTTATATTTATATATATATATATATTATATAAAGTTTTTATTGTACATTAAATTCTATTTCCTTATTTCTTAGAGAAGGCTATTCATTACACCATTCATCTCACATAACAGCTGGCTTCCCCATCCATTCCTTTCTAACCAACACAATCTTTGTTCAAAACATCCCTCCATAGCTTCTTTTCATTTCATTCTCCCAGTTACTACAAGACCACCCAATGATTCTTTTCCATTCTCTTAGCAATCATTCCATGATTTCATAAACTATTCTCTCCCCCCCACTGATTAAATAATCTGCCCACTTCCATTTCTTTGATATTATCCTGTTAATTAATCAGTAAATTCCATTTGGGTCATAAACCAAATGCTTTTTTCCCTACCTGTTTTCGCTATATCTACTGTCTATCTCTCCATAATCCTGTCTGTTATTCTCAGCTTTTGTTTTATCATTCTATCTAAAAGTCATGTTTTACAGTACATCCAGGCCAATCTGTTCCATAACTTTACATTATTACCATTATGTTGATTCCTGATTTCATGAACAGTTTGATGCTAAGCAGCTTCTTCCAACCTAATGTGCATCTTCTTCCTCTCCCTCTCTTCAAGGATTGCCCATCAGTTCTTATTTTGTGTCAAAATTGTCAAGATAAATCTTTACATCGATTCTTGCCATTTAATAACAAATATTCTGGTAGACAATGTAGTGAAGTAACTTAATACTAAAAGAATTTACTAGCAGTCCAACAGCTAAACACTTAATCTTTGGAGATTTCCTTCAGTTCTTCCAGACTCATATCAATTAATATTGATATTACATCATCAAAAAATCAAGATGATTAAGATACCTCCTACCCACTCTAATGCTCTTCTCTTCTCCTTTCAACTTAATTTATTAAACCCCCATAGAGAACCAACTTCATATTATTGAAATATCATTGTTGTTTCTAATTAATTCACTTTAGCTCTAGAAGAAATATTTTTTACTATATTTGATGTCATAAATTTGTTACAGTATATGTAATACAAGTCACATGAGAAACCACTGTGCCCAAAAATGAAATGCCTAAGTATCTGATTTTTCTAGCAATCTCCAGATAGTAGATCCCAGCCCACTGGGCTGGTCTAGTGGTTAACATGACATTGCAAATCAGCTGATTTAGAAGTTGAGAGTTCTAAGGTTCAAATCCTAGTAAAGGTAGTTATTTTTATACAGATTTGAATACTAGATCGTGGATACCAGGGTTCTTTGGTGGTTGGATTTCAATTAACCACACTTCTCAGAAGTGGTTGACTTGATATTGTACAAGACTACACTTCATTCACATTCATACATACCATCCTCATTCATCCTCTGAAGTAATACCTTACAGTGATTCTGGAGGCTAAAAAGAAAAAGAGAGATGGTAGTTCCCAAGCTGAAAATATCATGCTGAGTTCTTCCACAAGTTTTTAAAAAATAACTATCTTTGACTTTCATTGACTTCCAAACTTCCAGATGTGCAATATTTTTCTAGAACACTGAGCTCTCTCTAAGCATCTACAAATGTGCTGGAAAATAAAACTGCCTCATATACAAAAAGCAAGCAAGACAACCCAATTCTGTGATTGATGCTTGCCTTGCTATAATTGTTCTGAGTTAGTAAGGTTTCCAGTTGATTAATAAATATAGCAAACAATATTGCTGAAATGTAATCACAATTTAATTTAATTTTTACCATGAATTTCCTCTAATAATCAACCAGTAGCATATCTACTTCTGCCTAATATCAAACAAATAGAGTTATGGCCCAATAGGGAATAGATTCATATAATTCAAGTAAGATTACATCAAATTATGCTATAATAAAAATAAACATAGATAGGATCTCATGTTATCAAGAAATTATTGGGTATGAAGCTCATTATTTCTAATTTCTTAATAATATATATTATTGAATTAATACTTTAACATCCAGCAGTATATATTGATTATTATCAGATAAATAAAATAAAAAATCACTTACTGCTTATTCCTTTAGAAATTCTCCCACATAAGTGCTTTTACAGTCACACCGCTTCATCAAGTGTATAAAAAATCTTCTTTAAAATTTAAAAAAGAAGGATGTTACTCCTTCTTAGATTATAAAAAAATTATTATTTTTAAGTGATACTTTTATTTTATTTATTCATAATGAAGATTAGTAAATGATTACTAATCTATGCAGAAAACATCAGCATTTTTTGGTCATCCTTGGTCCAGTTGGTATATTTATTAGCCCATATGACCCTTATCTGCTAATGAATATTAATACTTTTTATCTGGATAGTGAATTTTCAGCCCATTTTTAAACTCACTGATACAAACATTTGTTACATATAATTCCTATTAGCACTTAATTTAAGTCACAGCAGATAATCTAAAATGTCTTTTCATTAATGATTATTTAGTTATAAACTTGTTCTTTCTAGTTATTTGTCATTTATGAGATTTGAAAAAAACCAATTTATTTTACAAGTTTTAAAGGAGTAGTCATATTACATAAGACAATATTACATTCAGTAGCTATATCTGATTGTGACTTTATCCTCTCAACAAAGAAACAATATTCGAATATTTTCTTGGAGTTTTCATTATTTTAGAGGTTTATTAAGCCAAACTCTCAAGTACACAAATATATTATAAAAATAAGCTGTTAGTATAAATATAGCTTAACTTAAACTCTTCTCTTATTTAATGCTAATGTTTCTCTTGATAGTAGGGATGGGAATGGTAACAGCTTAAAATTGCTATTTATTCAACAATTTCAATTCAGGAAGATTTAGTGTTAAAAATAGTTTTGAGAATAGAGTGACTCCAAAGCGTGTCATCTATGAATGTCAGAATGACAGTGCTAGGAAAGGCAAAGAAACACTCAAATCAGTTATGATAATCCTAGAAGAAATATTAAATGTTGTGAAAATTTTAGCATGAAGAATATATTTCTTGCACCCTTTCTTAGAATTGAAACCAGTTTATTATTTTTTTATTACTCAATGTACTAAAATTCTGATATGATTTGGTAATAAAACACTAAATAATATACGCTAGCTACTAAATAATTTAAGAATATGAGAAATCATATTATGTCTATGATTAATAGTAGCCACAACATAAAAAATTTGTTTGGTTTATTTTTCATTCTGTTGTAAAAGAGATAAAAGTTGCCTTAGTTACATTAACATGCTATGAAAAACTCATTTACAAATGGACAAAAAAAACTGTAATAATTGAGTCCTGTAAATTAAAAAGAGGAATAACATATATCAAATTTGTAACAAGTTGATTTGCAGCAGTTAAAGAAAAAATTGCTACTTTGTATTTTATGTAAAATTATGACTGCAATATAGGAAAATCTGGTCTCTTAGCAAAATATTCCTATAACATTTGTAACTCATAGGATGTGAGCCAGAGAGGTGCAACATATAGGATTACAGCTTTGCATTCACCCTTATGTAGAATACACATGGTTCTGAAATTAAGACCCCTAACTATGATGCTCTTAGTACTACCATATAAGTACATGGTGATGTAATGGGGAAAATATGATATAATAAATCACTAAATTTTTTTTTTGAAAAGTCAGTCATTGAAAGGATTTCAATGAGAACTATTAAAAACCTTGTTACAGTACTAATAGGAAGGCTCAGATTTAAGATGCTTGTTTTAGCAAACTATTCAAAATAAAAATGTTTAAAATATTTTAAACATATTCCTCTTACTAAATAAAGTAACTCTAACACTAGCCAAGATATATGAATAATATGGCCACCCACTTAAAGAAATATTAATTCACTCTATTGCTGCTGACATAACAAATATATATATATTATGAGCATCATAGTTGGGGGTTGTAATTTTAGAACCATGTGTGTTGTATATAAAGATGAATGCAAAGCTGTAATGCTTATGTGCATCTGTCTGGGCTCATATCGAATGAGGTACAAATGTTATAAGAATATTTTGCTGAGAGCCCAGCTTCTCCTATATTTTATTCAGAATTTTACATAAAACACAAAGCAGCAATTTTTTCTCTAATTGCTGTAAATCAATTCGTTACAAATTTGGTGTATTTATTCCTCTTTTTAATTTACAGGACCCAGTTATTACAGTTTTTTCTGTGATTGGAGCCTTTAGAATTATCTCTTGAGAGGCGATCCTTGTTGTTTCTGGTATTAAGCCTGTTAATATCCTTGCAACTGATCGCTAATTATGTTTCGATGCTAAGAAGGAAGCCATCTTAGCTCTGGGTGCATAAAAGAAAGAAACAACCAAGGTTTCCATTTATGGCAGGTCAGGTGGACTGAATTGTCCAATAGCCATTAAATACATTGTATTTTTCCTGATGTCAGTAGTATCCAGGTAATTAAATGGATTTCTACCAGATGATATACTACATAAATAATTAAGCTAATAAATAATTGATTAATTAGTTTTTAATTAAATTCCATAAACTTAATTCAGATGTTAATTACTAAACTAAATATATAAATTTAATTTCATTGATTTATTTTATTAAATTTTTTCCAAATTCAATTTTTATCTTAATTAAATAGAAATTAAAAATTCAAATTAGAATTATTAAATTAAAACTTAGATGAATTTAAAAAACAAAGAGTTTTTTCTTTAAGTTGAAATGTGAAAGTGTTAAAGTAATATTTGCTCTGTTCTTAGTCTTTCTATTGAAATTAGTTTATGGTTTAACCACTAGATAGTAGGAGTGTATATCTATATATTTAATCCATGCTGTTGAAAAATAAAATTTTAATAAGTTTTCTCTTTTACCATACTTCAAATTAATCACTGTGAAATTAACTATTAAATTAGAATTATTTATTGTCGGAATTTTTTTTTATCAGAAAATAAGTAATTTAATACAATTTATTTATGGATTATTTTTTTTTTATTATTCAGTTACTATTTATTCACTTAATATTTCATTGAATTAATATTATGAATGAAATATAAATTAATAAATTAGTAAACTAGAATTATAAATTAATAATGTGTGTAGAATAATACTATCTGTATAACTACCAGACTGACAAACTGGTTAGTTGGGGCATAAAATAGATAAAAAAAAAAATGTATTATGATTCACACAATATTTTTTTACAAAATAAATAAGATAAGAAATTAACAATCCATTAAATGTCTTATTTTAATTTACGAGATATATTTCAATTATTTTATTAAGTAAATTGTTTTTATTAGTTATTTAAAACTCATTTAATAAGATTAATTCATGGAACATAAATAGAAGCATAAAAATATGTTATTGTTAAACCAAACCAATTATAATTCATTTTATTGCAAATTATTATTTTATTTTCTAAATTAAATAATAATTCTTAATTGCAGTGAACTAAAATTTATGGAAAATAACATTATTTTTTTATTCTTTAGTTCTGAGTATGAAAGTCAGTTTATAAATTCAGTTTCAAAATGCTCATAGAAAAATACATTGAACTACTTAAGTAGTTAAATGGTAATAGCAGTTGTGTCATTCACTGTTAAATTTATTACAATTCTGAAATTTTAATTTTCTTCTGAAATGATGAAAAGTTGAATGAATGTTTTCCTTTTTTTTTAATCTATCAAGTTTCATACCAAATGTAATATTGTAGATGTATAAAATAAAAAATATTCTGGTAAAGGTAAATTCAAACATATACATTCTTGATAACAACTGTGAGTTTTTATTCAGTGTATAATTTAATATTTAAGTAAAAATTTGATAAGCCTTAGAACTTGAATTACCTTAGGCTTCAGTGTTATATTTTTTCTCATGATTTTCTGGATTAAACATTATCTTTTGGCTTACATAGTGGAGACATTGTTGTGATGCATATGATGAATTCTTTAACACATTTTTTATTAAGACTACTCTAAAAAAAAAAAAATACTTTGTAACATTTTATCAATCTTAATACAACAAAAATGTTGTCAGACCTCAATTATTTTTTGGAATCAAAAGTCAAAATATGACTTTTGACTTTTTGAGCAGGAAATGTAAACATAGACATAATCTCGATCACGTTTTCAAATTATGACAATATTAGAAATAGAAAATATGTTAGTATTAAAAATCAGTTACAAAAAATTTAAGCCCATTAAACCTGAAAAAATATACCAATCTTCATAGCAGAGAGGTAGCATCTTTGCTTTTCATCTGGAAGGTTCTGGTTTAGAATTCTGGCCTACGCCAGATTTTTAACAAGCTAAAAAATTCTTTTTTCATTAGTAATTCAATGGTTAGTCTTTAGTGGCTAAAATAAATAATAAAAATAGTAATATATTTAATGAAAATTTTTAATAAGTAAAATTTGAATATAATGATTGTATTATAGAAATATTAAATAAAATTTAAATTATTAAAATATATTGTTACAAGACTGGTATTAATGGACCTGAGTAACGAATTCCTACAAATAAGAAGAAAGTAGTAGAAAATGTGAAAATAGTAGTATCTCATGGAAGGAATACAGAGAGGAGCTGAAAAAACCCCTTTTAATAAAAGTAACACATCCATTTAACAATTGTCCTTTGTAATATTGCCTATTGAACACCTAAACAGATATTGTTCTGAGAGAAGAGTTACCGGACCCAGGTTGGGAATACATGGGAATAAAAGGGCTCGGTCAATCATTCTCACACTCAACTGGGGTGCTGGTCCTGCAGGTAAAGAGGATAGGAATATATATACGCTGGAGAAGACCTGTTGAATATCAGTCTAAGCAAGATATTATTATGTCAGTTTTTGAGACGAGAGTCTGCAAGATGTGAGTTTAGTGAAATGTCTGCAAATCTGTGATGTCTGTGAGTCAGCGAGGAGAGTCTGCAAGAGAGTTCTAATATAGAGAAGTTAGTATGTGAGTTCGACAAGATTAAGGTGATGTCACAAGTAATCCCAGAACACGAAAATAAGAAATGGTTCAGTAAAATACTGTTAGATTATAATTAAAGTAAATAATGTACTAAAATTCATTCATAAATTGTTAGGGTAGTTTTTATTTGTGAACAGCAAAAGTATTTGCAGTAAAAGAACTTTATACTTGCCTCATCTATTGCACTATTGTTGTTAATACAAGACTAGTGGTTAAAAGTATTAAGACACTAGCAATCATGCTAATGTCTTTTGTCAATGGGACTGAATTATATTTGACTACCTCTGAATAAATCCTGAAGATTAATTTAAATTTTGCTTTATACATAATCACTGTCTGTTATTATTATTTTGGTTGTGATTACTATTCTTATTATTATTGATTTGCCTTGTTTTATTTTGTTTTTAAACCAATAAATTGTAATTATATAATCATTTTTAATCATCAATCTCTCAATATCCTGATCAAGCTGCAAACACACGATAGTATATATTTAAACATATACGAGTATATTTAATTTGATTTATCAACAAAAAAAAAAAGAATTGTTTCATTTTGTAATAACAGATTGTAATGGTAACAGAATGATTCATTTTATGGCAGATCAAAAACTGGAAGTTTATGTTATTGGGATGGAAAACATATCATTATGTTTTTTAATATTTAAGGTTACATTTTTACATAAATTTAAAAAAAAAACTGGGATAAAAAACAAACATAATAAGTGGAGAATAATAATTTTAATAAATAATAGTGGCTAAAGAATAACAGTACATTATAAAAAAAAAAATGATAAAATTATGTTGCCACTCACTTAATATTTCACAGAATTATTATTATTATGAATCAGTTATAAATTAATAAAATTAGTAAATTATAAATATAAATTATTAATGTATGTAGAATAATATTATCTATATAATCACCAGAGTGCTAAACCATTTAGTTAAGTCATAAAAGATATTAAAAAATATCGGGTGATGTATTATAATACGTCACCCGAGCAATCATACCATAGAAAATCTGTAAAATAATCATTAACTTTTGATAATAGTTTAAATAAATGATTAAAGTAGAAAAATAGGTCATCGTTATTTAATATACAGGAATCATTTAGTTTATTTCTCAGATCAGATTTATTTATCATAGATCATTAAGTTTATTTCTCACTAAAATTACTGAAAAGTTGACTAAAAATTTCCAGTGTACAACATTCTAAACTTCTAAACTAAACTTATAATCTTCTAAACTAAGATAATCTTGTTCATACATATTATAGATAATTTTAGATAATGCATAAGACATACATCACTTGCTATTGACTGCTGGTTGATTGAATTGCATTATCTTTTTTTTTTTGTCATGATAATGATTTCTTTTTCTTTTCAGATCTAATTAATTTGTTGAATTTCCTTCTGATCATTATTTTTTTGTGTTTTTTTTTTTTTTTTTTTTTTTTGTTATTAGATTCAGTAAATTTACTAACTGTCTTGCTTTAAAGAGCTTTAATAAAATGCTAATCTTTTCATCATTTTTAAGAATTCATTACATTAACCAAACTTCCCATGTGGAATGCAACAGCATCTTTTGCAAGCAATCTCAAAAAGTGAAAACAAATTTTCAAGATACTATCAGATAATTTATTTTAATGATTGGTTAGATAATACTTTTCATTGATTGTGTTTAGCTGTGATATCATTGATTAGTACTCTTAAATAAGAATCATGTAGACCAATATTTAAAAATTGAATATTTTAGTTTATTTTATTTTACATTTATGAATATGCAATTTTTTCTGAAACAGTTACTCATTTTACAACAAAAAATAATTCAGTTTATGAGAAAAGACTTTATTACTCTTCCACTTCCATCTTAACAAATTACAAAACCATTTAACAATTTTTACCACCATTTTTAAAAAAATAATACATTTAATGAATTTTTTTTTAAAGAAGTTGTATTATTCTGATGATAACTTAAAGAAAATTTATTTCTTTAATTTTTTTAATAATTATGTGAGCTTCATTAATTTTCATTACTTGTAGATTGTGTTTTATTTCGTAGTTATTTTCTATATTTAGTATCTTTATATTTGTTTATATTTTAATAATTAATATCGACTTTTTATTTTGGCTATTGAATTAATGCACCAAAAAAGCTTGTACATGGGAATATGAAAATGAAAATTAGCAGCTTATGAAAAATGCCATATATCTGATCAGGGTTCAAACTTGGAACTCCAGATGAAAGGCTTAGAAATGCTTCTAGTTTGCTGCACACATCAGCAGTATACTTTTATTTATTATGTAATTGTTTCTTTTATATGCTATTTTAATTGAGGTTTTACCACAGTTTATCTTGATCCATTTAGCACATGTTGGGGCAGTTATTTTCTTTATCCATAGAGTAACATGTCTATCGAGTTCCTGACATAATCTGTATAATGTGTTTTTATGTACTGATCAGAATAAAAGAATTATTTATTTATTTATTTTAATCCTACAGTTTTACCTATTAATATGAATTTGATCTTATAAGGCAATCTATCATCATATATATCTTGCTTCTATTAATTTCTTTCTATCAATATTTCTAATCTAATAATACTATTGTTTTTTCTATTTTACAGGAATAAAAATAACATTAAATGAAATTAAATTTAAATCTAGTTTTAAAATTTATTAATTCAGACTGCCAATTACGGTTACTTGCAATGTGTAATTAAATTTTACAAAATTGATGAAAGCTTAAAGTTTGACTTGTTAGCTGAATTTTTTCACCATTTAATATATTATAATTTAATTAATTTTAATTCTTATCTATATTCCTGAATATAAACTGGCTTAAAATTCTGAAGTACTGTAGTTGCATTCAATGAATTTAAAGTCAAAACAACTTTAAATGCGCTTATGTTCTGAATAAAATTTAATTTCAGATAATGTGTTCAGAGATCTTTCACTTTATTGCGGCTGCTGGTTAGCCAAGTTGATCTTATACTTATAAAAATAATTTTTTTTTCTGTAATCTTATTAATTGGCTGAATTTCCTTGATTCCTATTATTGTTACTTTCCTGGCAAATATAGCTAGTATACCTATTAGCTAGCTACGTATATTAATGGGGAAAGTATGGTGATCATGTGAAAATGGTATATCGGGTATTTTTTGCAAATCTTTTCATTTTAGGATCCAACTAGGTCACGTACACAAAAATATGGTAACATTAATATTGGATAATATATGACATCTAGAAAAATACATATATGTTTGTGCATACGAATGTGTGTTGCTCTGCTTTTGGAGTTACATACCAGAATTGATCAAACTAATTTATGTTCTTCAAATAATTTTTAATTTTATTTAATTAAATTAAATTTTATTTTATTTTAATTTTTTTTTAATATATTTTTTAATTTTTTATTTGTGTTCTTCAAATTAGCTCAAATATATATTATAAATGGGGGAATGATCATATCAGTTTGTTTTCAAAATTCCTTAAATGGGTGGGATAATATCACAAACAATCAATCTCAGTTTTCTTCCGAGACAATTTGGAGAAAACTTTATTAAAACAAATTTTTTCCTATAATGCATTATAGATAATCGGAAAAAAAGACTTTTTCAAAAAATCATCTCCCACCTCTTAAAACTGGAATATATTTTTTGTTCTTTTGCTCTACCTCCCTTGAGTTTAAATATTTTTAAAAACTGTTTTGGAAGTTTATACTTCTTCAAATTGATTCCCCCCACCTCTAAAACAACTTTTGTTTTTTTGGTTCCAACTCTTTTAACTTTATTACTTATATCCAGGAAAGTTATGAAATACTTCACCAGTATTATTAATTTTAAACAAAATTTTATTATTAATTATAAACAAAATTTATAATTTTTTTTTTTTGTATTTTTAAACATTTTTATGCCAATGTGGTATCTTCATTAGAAATAATAATAACAGTGGGAAATCGCAATCCAATATCCATATTTTTAATGCTGATTAGCTGGGCTGTGTAATTAATTAATAAGCAAATATTAATTCTGTAAATTATTTTATAGGTTTTTTATCTTAAAATTATGTGTAAGTATTTTGAAATAAATTTTAAATTGTTACTTGTTTAAATTTATGGGTGTAAATAAATTTAGAAGACAGTAGTCTATAATATCTAACCCACTGGGTTGGTCTAGTGGTTAACGCGACATCACAAATCAGCTGATTTCGAAGTCGAGAGTTCTAAGGTTCAAATCCTAGT
>JAAAKQ030507239.1:0-39936 GCA_010016005.3 Zanna intricata | reverse complement strand
CAATGGTCCGCAGGAAGCTAGCAACTGCCTGCCACTCAGCCTGGGCACTAACTACTCTGTCACGCGCAATCTCATACCGGGGACAGACGTACAGCACATGGCTAAATTGTCCGAAACCCTACATTCCGGGCCAAGTCCTGAAAACAAGACTAAACCTAGCCAAGCTATGCCGAAAAGCGCCATACCCGGAAAGAAACTGCGTTATATGCCGATTGGGGTATACCCACTTATTGGCGCATAAACTAATAACCTCCGGAAACAAGTCATGGGTATACCGACTCTTAGTGGACTCATCTCATCGCGTCTGCCATGCAATGAATCCCTGGTCCTCAATTTCACGCGATCGAACTGAGGTTAGAAGACCGGTTTTCTTGGCAACATACCGCTCCTTGAGCTCAACAGCAAGCAAGTCCAACGGCTTAATATCAGCGATCACAGAGACTACCTCCTGCGAGATTGTCCTGTAACCGCCAATGACCGCCAAGAGAAGAAGACGCAGGCCCGCAATAGGATATCACGATAACACTTATAAACCATCCGATGAGCCCAAACAGGCGCAGCATACAACATTATTGCCTCGCATACACCTTTATACAGAACCCGCAAAGTCCTAAAATTCAGCCCCCAATCGGGATGGATAACGCGCCTAACTGAAGATGATCCCCAAAGCGTAAACGCTCATCTAGGATCACCCCCAGTTATTTCTGCACAGTAACATACCGCACAGGATGGCCTGCCATGGAGACACGGGCTCGACGTGTCTTAGACAACCGACCCTTTAACAACATCCCCCCCCAAGGACCGGGGCCAAAATTAAGCATTGCTCTGTCCTGGAGGGGTGCCTTTGAGCTCAGGGATTCCAGAGTCTCCGTGCATTATCAACGCTACCTACCCATGCAAGCACGGACGAGCGATGGCCCCAACCTTTCCATGCTTTCTTCCCAGCCCGGGATCCAAAAAACAGATACCATTAATCACACATTCTATGCTCCCTTATCAGTAACATCCCATTCGGTCTGCTATTCACTCATAAGTATTAAGTTAGCATCTGTGTTGGTCATATCCCCGTGGATCCTGGTTAGCTGATAGGCTCAGGTGCACGTGTGGAACGCTTATCAACACCTCAACAGCTTCTTTTGAAACATCTCAGCAGTTAATTTGCTTCTGGCAGCTTTATTTGAGAGTTCTGATTCTTCAGTCAGCGCTAAGCGTCTGGTTCTAAGCATCTGCAGCCGCTTCCTAGCTTGCTGGGTGGCAGTTCGTAATGAAGAGATGCATCCATTCCACCTTCCATTGCACTCCCCTGCGATTAGATCCTCTACAAAATTTAACACATTCTGCAATCATAATAGCGGAAAACCATTTGGATCCCTGAACTGTACAGTCAAAATCCTATCCTAAGAATATCACGTGTTTTCAGACAACACCACTGTCACGTATCCAACTCCGCAGACCCCATCGGAGGGAGCAAATTTCATCTCACTGCATGTTAAGGTATCTTTCAGCATCCATGGTATCGTAAAGAATGAATGATCCACAATGCTGTGCGAAGTTCATTCACACTATACCATTACTTTTTGCCGATGTTTCATTTTTTCACAGATAAAAAGAAGATCTTCTCCTACCTAATAGGGAAAGTTACTGCTGTTCACATCATACTGCTTCATAACTCCAGGGGATATTTTTTAAAGAAATCTGACCAACCATCATACTTTTTTTCGTAAACGAGGTGGAAAATCCAATTTACAGACGCCTGAACATCACGCAGTGTCGAGGTCGCGGACAGATTCCGCAAACTGTAAATAGATTCCAAATCCTCCGTAGCCCACTAGAAACTGTATTAGCTCGTATCCCAGCGAGCCATGGTCCCTCTTGTACCGCCAATATCACCACCCCTATCGCCTTTGAGCTGGCAGGGTCCATCGACCCTTTGTAGCCCGGTCCCATCGCTTTTGCCACACCTGTATCATCTCATCTTACAGCTCCTATGTTCTGCGCTTCCTTTTTGCAGCGAGCAATGGGCCCATTTCTTTCGAGAAATACGTTCTGCTGCGCTGTATGATCAACAAATCTGTTGATGGGAGGCCAGCCAGGACCTCTGCTGCTTCTCTTGACACAGTTCGATTGGTCGATGCAACCCTTAGGCAGCGTCTCACATAAGTGGCCTCTAGTTTCTTCCTGCAGCATGCATAATTGATAACTCCAGATCACAGTTCAGCGCCTTACAAAAGTATTGACTGCATTACACTATCAGCAGTCTCCTTCTCTGCTGTGTAACCTTCATACAAGACCAGCATATTCTTTGTCGCTTCTGCGACATAAACATGCATTTTTGGGAGAAAGTTTGTAACAATGATTCAACACAGATACAGATTACTTTCTCATAAACAAAATATTTCAGACAAAAATTACCATAAATAAACAATTTATAAGTATTTTAAAATAAGGAGTTTTTTTTAATAAACCAGTATATTCCATTTTTTTATTTTTTTTAATTTATAATGACACCTAACAATAAATACTTTTTTTTTAAAAACACTTAGGCTTGTTTTACCTAAGTTATCCTTTAACTGATTTTAGGTTAATAATGAAGATTGTATTTTATAACACCTTTATAAAATGTTTTCTAGAATTTTTATTTCATAATGTAAGAAAAGAATATTTTTTTAATTATATAGGACAAAGTAAGAGTTAATGTTTTTTTAAAAATTCATATTTTTATAAGAGAAAGAAAAGTTTTCAGATGAAAAATAAGATAGAATAAAACTAATGTATGTTAATGTATTAAAAGTAGTTATTAGGTAATATTTTATGGGTAAAATTAATTAATCAAATTTTAATCTCTTGGACTGATATTGATATTTAAGTAGTTTCATGAATATTTTAAAATAAAATAAGTTAAATTTTATGAATGTAAGATTTAGTACTATTCATTATATTTTTACATTTCTTTTTTTCTTGGCGTGAAATTTCCATTCAACTAACGTCAGTTTTTCATATAACCCATCAACCACTTTTAAATTGAATAATTAACTTTTTTTAACAATGAAGACAATAATTCGCATTTTAAGATTGTGTAGCCCGAATTGTAAACAAGTTATCACCTTTAGTTTATAGTAGTCATTTTTTCGACAACATTCCTTCGTCTATCCGTTTTTGTGTATAATTAAAATTTTTGCGAAAGAGATCCACACGAAATTTTATTCAGAATTCATGTATCAAGTAAATAAAAATGAAAATTTGAAAAGCATAATTGGTATTTCAAAATACTTTTCTTTTGTAAAATATATTTTGTTAAATATACTATAATTAAATTTAAATATATTATACATCTTCTGTTAAACCGTAACACATTTATGTCAAAAGAAATTTTTTTATTATTTTCTCAAACGAATCTAATTTTTTGATTAGAAAGGCTGTCTTTACTGAAGTAAGGAATAAAGTACCAGTTTTTCTTATGTAAAACCTTTTTAAGCCATCAGAAGTTAAAAATATCAGATTTTATTTATCAAAGGAAATGTTGAGTTATTTTTTGACTTTGATTAAAATAAAAAGTATAATATCTTAAAAGAAACGTCGCTAAATTTGATAGTAGCAAACTAACTTATGTTTTTTAATGAGAAAATTAAAAGTTTTTGAAAAGTAAAAATGTAAATTTTTAAACTTTCTTTTGAAAAAAAAGTCCTATGAACTATAAAAGTATTATTGTTATTTAATTTAATATTTATTTTATTATTATTATTAATTAGACCAATTTAATAAATTGAGAAACCGTCTCCAATTATTTATTTAGGTATCTGAAAATTTTAATTACATTTTTTCTTTCTTTGAGATGAAAATTAATTTACATTTACAATTATTTTACTTTTTGTTTTTCTTAAAATATAAAGGTAGTCTTTTTCTACATTTATCTAAACAATTTTTGAATAATATTTTTAAGAAAGATAGTTGTAATTTAAATAAATCTTATAATTTTTTATATTAAGGAATGAGCTATTTAACAAGGACGAATAATTTCTATAATTGCCTTTAACTAATCAAAAACTTCTCTTTGAAGAATGTAAATATAACAAAAATATTCTATTATAATTACTAAATGTGCAAATTTATTTATTTATTTAGACTGTGTAACTAATGCTTATTATGTGAACTTTATAATAAAAATTTTAAATATCTAAAACATGTAGAACCTCCATTTACAAAATTTAATCATTAAATAAAAGGCTTTTTATGTCATTGTCGATTGTTTTAATCGAATTATTAATGAATTAATTAAGTTTACAGAGTAAGTAAAATTATATTAAAAAATATATATATTTATTTCTATTTCCATCATTATAGAATTTTTTTCTTAACTTATGATACAATTTTTAAATAGATATTTTATGTAGTTATATGATTTTTAAATAAATTTATGTATTTTTTTAATAGTATTGTATGATGGTTTTGTTATTTTTGTTTAATTATGCTGTAAATCTGTTTAAAAAAAAAGATATTTTCAGGCATTTTTCACAAGATAAACCTGTTTCCTGTTAACTCTAAAATTGGAGGGCTAAATCAGCTACTCAAAATCTGAAATATTAATGTAAATTTGAGTGTCTTTAAATTTCAACGTTTCAATTAACTTTTTTATTTTGAATTTTTTTACTATATTTTTCATCCTAAGTAGTTAAATTTACATTGAATAGAAATATTCCAATTTTGAGAAAATTTTCTTTATTCTATGAGAGGCTCAAATTTTCTACCTTCCCCATATCTATTTCTTAAATAACGCGTTTAATGTATGTCACCAACTTTTCAACACTGTAAATAAATTCCTGTTGTCAGTTATCTTTTAAATAGCTTCACAAAGGAAGTTTTGGTAGTAATAAGAAATCTTAGTAGTCAGTACAGTAAAATATTTTTTTCTTTAAAAAATTCTTGACCTATATATCATTATGTATTAGGCCAAAAGTCATGAGAAGTTTAATTTTTGCATGTACGAGAAGTTGCGTTCATGGTAATAAATAAGGGACGGAAATGCAAGATAACATTTCTGTCTCTATTAGCATTCAAAGTAGTGTAACGTACAAGAATTACATTACTTGAAATTCTACTCCATGAAAATATATTTTGGAGGAATGTAATGAAAACTCAATAAATTAATGTAGTTTTTTCTTATTCCAAATTTTGTAATTGGTTCCTCAGTAATTAGACTCAGTAACGTTTCATTTATTAACAAGATAGCCTTAGATGTCAATGAATTTTAATATTCTATTCATTGCAGTTTTAGTTCAACATTCTTTTATTGGATTAATTTTTTAAAAGAATTTTGAGAATATCATTTAAATAGCTAGCTCTTTATTGTTAATACTGACCGAAGTTGGATACGTTTCTTACCAAGCTCGAACTTTTCACAAAATTTGATCCGGTTTCTCAACTATACGTTATGTAGCTATTTTTAAAAGAAAAGATTTTTCGCCATACTGAAAATTTGTCTTGGAATAATTTTTCACCAGAAAATCTTATTTTCCAGTTGTTGAATGGAAGGGAACAAAAATTGTTCAAGGAAGAGTAACACTTTTTAACAATAAATAGTTATTGATATTTTCTCACAAAAAAATTTCAAGAATACAGACTACATTTATTTACTTTTATACTACATAACTTTTTTACATGCCAATCTATTTCTTATGCAGTACAACCACTATAAAAATACTCAATACAATAAATAGTAGTATACAATAAGATAAATCATCTACTTTTAATTAAATATTTACAGTTGATATTAAAAAACGTTGACTTCCTATAGTAGACAGTCTTGAATTTTTGTGGAACTGAAATGTTATATTAAATATGCTGTTCAACGTACTTATTTCTGAATAAGGGGTTTTGATTGCTAAAATTCTAGACTGTTATAATTTAAAACCGATATAATTTTTCTATTTAAGTTATATTTCTAAAATTTCCTTCACGGATGTAGAACAACCCACAACTCTTATTTTTTTGGAAATTATTTCTCCAAATTTGGTCAAAACTCAAAGTGAATCTATGTTAGACAGGGTTATTTGCAAATTGTTATCTCCAATTACTCTGATCCTGTATTTTCTCTTTCATATCGTGATATTTCCAAATGTTAGCTCTAAATATACCAAATCTACTCTTTCTATTTCAATTCTTATTATTTTATATATTTTTTTAAAAATACATTCACTGAAAAAATATTTCTGTGAATTAATCATTAAAAATAATAAATATCGTAATACCTTTTCTAAATATTTTTTTATGACTTTCTTTATGTATTTTAGAATAGTTTACTCTTCTTTATATGGCATGTACTATATTGTAAACTTCTCCCTTTTTAATTAACCCTTCTAATTTTGAAAACATTGATTGATTACAAATACTAATTAAAAAGAGTTAAAGTATAAACAAATCTAACAGCTAAAAATAAGAACTTTTTTAATTAAATACAATCTACCATGATAGTTCCTTTGTCGTAAATATGAATATATCTTAAAAGATATTATGTTTTAGTTACTGTGTCTGTTTATTGATGGCACTTGCTGTAACTGCCATGAAATTCTACGTAACTATTGGATGACCGTACACCTTTCCTCGTGGTCAAATGTATTTTTTGTTATTTTTATTAATTTTGTTATTATTTCTGATTTTAAAAATTGTAAAAGAATGTTGAAAAGAAATGTCTGTTACATTATTTTTTTTCTTATTCTGTAAATAAAAAAAAAAATTGTATTTTTTCAATTATTCGTAAGTGTTACACAAAATAAATAAATATATATATATTATACAGTTCTAAGGATGTACATTTCGTCAATAAACACTAGGTTCCTTATTTCCCATTTGCAATAGTTTAGTTATTTATAAACATATAAAACTTCGCGTACGTATAATCAATTCTTTGCTACTGACTGAAATAATTTTATATATCTCAGCTGAAGTCATTGCATATGGCTGCATGAAAATAAGTCACCATTTTTTTTTTTTTTTTTTTTCAGTTTCTACATAGTAATAATTCACGAGTACAAGGTTATTAGTCTCGTTTAAAGCTTTAAGGAGGATGTTTTCAGGCAGATTTTTAAACGGCTCATGCGTGGTTACTACAATACAGAGATAACTCTGAGAAACATAACCTATGTTTTCTTTTTTCTTGGTTCGATCACTATACGATGCACTTATTTTTTTATCATATCATTAATTTATTTCACCTATAAATAGGTAAATTACAAAAAAATATATATATATAATAATAAACTGCCAAACTCTGTATAAATGTTTATTGGACAATATATTATTGAGGAAAGATTTTATTTAATATAATTTATATAATATTGAAATATATATAGGTAAATGCACTTATCTTAAATACTTATTATATATTATCTACAATGTATTTTTATATGTAATGCATATTTCAGTATTTTAAATAACATAAAAGATTAAAATAATTTATTACTTTAATATTATATAAATATAAAGCATTGTATTCCATGTTATAAAATGCCTTTATGCCAAAGATTTTAAAATGAATAAGGAATTGGTGGAAATTGTATTTTTTTTTAATATTATTTATTGTACGTAATATAGAAATATATCTTAAGTAACTTTTAATGAATTATGCATGTCTGAAAGCTGCCTCTGGCCTAATCATATTTTTATATATATATTATATTTATTAGTAAATGTTATTGAAATATAAATATTACACTATAATTGTACTGTAATTGATTATAATAAAACCAACTAGTCCCATAAAAGTATTCGAGTTATCATATCATTTATTCAATATTAATTCCTTTATTTTTTTTGTCAAATGTTTTTATTTTTTTTTAAATAAGCTAAATAATAATTATTTAAACGAAAAAAACAAAACATTATTTTGTTTTATAAATAATGTGTTGTTTAATAATATATAACAATGAATTTATTTTCAACTTTAATTTTTAGCTTTTCCACCCCTTGATCAGTTATTTCAGCAGAAATTTAAAATTAAACTTGAAAATAAATTCATTGTTATAAATTATTAAAAACACATTATTTATAAAACAAAATAATGTATAGTTTTTTCGTATATGTATTCGTATATATATATATATATATACAGTATATACATATTTTTTTACCGTATATATATTTTTTTTTTTTTTAATTTTTTGTTAACTGTTACAACTATAAAAATCTTTATACAATCTCTCAGAAAAATGAACAAGAAAATAAAAAAATTTTATTTTTTTATTTTTTGTAAGAAAATAATGTAAAGATCACAATGCATGACGCCAAGATACACAAGAGAGGAGGCAATAATTATTAGCTTTCGTAGAAAATCATTGTTAACACTGTTATAAAAGTCATTCTAAGTTATTGTTTTCGTTGGATTATTACATTCTGGAATGTTTTCTTATTACATTTTATCATCACTAAACTATTTTGTTTTTGTAAAGAAATTAAAATTATATAGAAGTAAGTAAATTTTAAACAAGAATTTATGAAGAAAAGAGCATTGTGCATTTATCAGTGTAGTAAACCTTTTCACTTAAATTAAAAAAAATAACTAAGTATAATAATTTATTACAATAATAAACTGTCAAATTCAGTACAAATATTTATTTGAGGATATATTGTCGCAGAAAAATTACTTCTTTTTTTTTTACAAACAAGTTATCTAAATTTGTTTTTTCTAAACAAATGTTTTATGCTGTATTTAAGTGAATTTAAGTATTTATAAAAATTTTGTACTTTAAATTTTATTTTTGAAGACTGTTATCTCTAAGAATAATATTGCCAAAGTAGAAACAAAAAAATAAAGTAAATAAACGGATTCTATTTAGAAAATATTTTACAGTTTAAAAATAAGCCTTATTATGTAAAATTAGTTGTTTCCAATTTTGTTAAAAATAATAATAACACAAGAACAAGTACTTTTAATAAATATCATAAGAATTCATTACAATATTTATAATGGATTTATGTATCATTTCATATTTCAATTCAGATCTTATTTGAAAGATTTTAACAAATTTTGTTCTCATATATAAAATTTATTATCATGCTTTTTTTTTCACAAATATATACTATATTTGTGAAACCGCTTATCTTTATCAGTGTTGATTTAGAGAGATGAATAAATATAAAAAAATTTTTAATTAAAAAGGTAGAAAGGTAAAAAGGATAGAAAACTGTCTTAAAGTTTAAATCAAATATGGTTTAAAATATTTTTAAATCATACGGCTAGTATATATACTTTTTTTTTTTGCTGGTCAAACCCAGTGAACTAAAATGCCTGGCTGAACGACTAAGCAGACTCCACAGCCTGACCTCTACTAACTGAACCTCCCTCACCGCTCTTCTCCTCCCCGAGACCGGACCCGCAATTAAGCATAACGTGGTCTCGGAGGGATATCCGGTTGTTTTCGGATCTTCTTCTTCGCCATCTCTTTGGTATCTTCTAGTAACTTATCATCATCTGTGAACATAAAATCAAAACAAATCCACCCCCTCAAACACACATCTTTTTTCATTCACATCTTTTTTTTCTAGTGTTAGTGTTTGTGTGTGTGTGTGTGTGTGTGTGTGTGGGGGGGGGGCTAGTATATATATTAACCGATCCTATTGGGAATCATTGCATGTCCGACCATCTATCAAGGAGTGGAATCCCAGAATCTCCAGGTCGGCTCAAATGAAATTGGAAGCCAAACCAGGGGCTCTCCGGGGCCACGAAACCTACCCCAAGGCCGCAGCGCCCACTTTGATACCCATTCCCATCTATCTAGAGGTCTTCGCTCCCTAGACTCCTACAGTGTTCGTTACCCTTACAAATAAATAACAGTTTAAGTATTCAGCTTTATGGAAACTCGAAAAATAAACTTAATTTCAAAAGACAGAATAGTAATAATTAAGGTACACTTTGACGACGAAAAATTCA
The DNA here is from genome assembly GCA_010016005.3 of Zanna intricata. Lineage (NCBI taxonomy): Eukaryota > Metazoa > Arthropoda > Insecta > Hemiptera > Fulgoridae > Zanna > Zanna intricata. Next base: position 30,014 of record JAAAKQ030507239.1, on the reverse strand, counting down.
TAACTTATCTCTCTGGCCATGGTAACAATATATAATAATGAAGTAAAAGGACTAATCTATTTAAAAAAATTTTTTTTTTTAATGAATATCTTTACAATTGTATCCCTCTAGGAGGCTATAGTTTCTCTCTATGGCTTTAAACCTTCCCTGGTATAATTCAAATGTATCTTGCAAATTTTAAATCGGTCGGTTGGTTCTCGTGTTGTGCGAGAATAAATAAACTGATAAACTTTCGGTAATATATGTAGATATATACATGTCCATTTCAAAACATTGAAATTAGTAAAGATAAGTATTAAAAATAAAATAAATAAAAAAGAAAAGATAAGTAGGCCAGTAAAGGAAAATAATTATAAAACCTCTCATACCCGTCATAATACTCCTCATTTAAGTTGGTTAGTTGGTTAAGTGAGGAGTTAGAGTTCGTTAGAATTGTTACAAAGTTGTGCACTAAAAGATACACATTATATACGAACATCTTTGGTCTAGGAAAAAAATTACCTAAAATTCTAAGATATTCGGAATAAATTATTTTTATTTAAGGTTAAATTTAAAGATTTCCTTAAAAGAATATTTAACAGTGTACGGTATATAGATCTAGCCGACTGTGTTTCATTTCAAAATTGTTATACTCATTTGTTAAAAATAGAACAATTATTTAGTAAGACCGAATTTGGTGATTATTTATTATTATATCGTTATTGTTATTTGATGATTACTTAAACCGAGGACAAGTTTTTACGTTGGGTAGTAATCATCGCCACTTCAAGCTTTCCATTACTAGGCGGTGACTGTACACGATATTTTTGAAGATTTTAAAAAATATATGCATTTTTCCTCATTTAATTTAAGATTGTTTGGTTATTATTTTTGTAATACGAACCGGTTTGAACTTGGGATAATTTTTTTTTAAACGGGTCTATTAGACGATTATAACAGGCACATTTTAATTTTATTACAATTAAAATATTATACTATTAAATATACAAATAAGCATAAAACCATTTTCATTAATATTTCAGTTTTTATTTACATACATGTAATTTAATTTTTTTTTTTTTTTTGTATTTTACACTTAAAATTTTTGTTTTTCCTACATTATCAACAGATCAAATTTAATTACACAATAAACAATACGGGTAAATATTTTTTCATGGAAATGACGGAATTTAATGACAGCCAGAAGATTAATGAAAGTGACGAGTGATGATAATGTTAATAGAATTGTTTTGAGATATCCTCTAACATTGCTCTTAGGCAAATGTTTGTAACATCTTTGATCTTTATCGATAACTTTTGGATAACATGATTTTCATTGTTATAGCATGCACAGTTAATTGTAACATAACACTTAATAAATGTTATGCTATGAGAGTCGTTCTCCAGTTAAAGATATAAATAACAACCGTCAAAAAAACTATTTAATACAATGAATTATACTGACTGTTGTTTAGGCTGGCGCCCTTGGAAGTAACAACTACTCGAAAAGAATTTTCATTATAATAGCCTCAGATTTTTCAAAGTGTCTGCTCCACTTGAAGCATCTACCGAGAGAGAACAGCATACAGTGATAAGATTTCACATTTTTTGAAGGTGTAAAACCAGCCAAAATCCACACGCGCATGTTAGAATAATACGGTAAAAAGTGTACTACTAAAATTGGAGATTTCGGTGGCGCTTTATAGATTGAAATTTGGAAAAATTGTATTGAATTGAAATTTGTAGTACGACTGTAAGAACTGGTCGTTTAATTGTCCGTGATAATGGGGGTTCGAGTCAGTTGACTCAAATCACAGAAATCCGAATTCAGATTTGAACGAAACTTAAACAACGTTGTATAGAGAAATACAATACTTTTTTTTTAGTTTGCATAACTAATAATCATTTTGAGCTGGAATTCGAACGTCACAAACGTATGGAATGTATGGAATATATGTATGGATAGTAGGGAATGAAAACATTCAGTTTACTCGCTAGAAAATATTCTTAACCTATTTTCAACCGGTAAAGCGATACTAATGGTGGTATGAGATTATAAAAGCCCAATTTATTGCTGTTTGGAAGAATAACGGACGATCAATGGTGAGCACTATTGACTAATGCTACAAAATAAATTTGAAACCTACGGTAAGGAGGAAATGTCCTGATTCTCTTTCAAACGGTAATTCTTCTGTATCATAACGGCCCCCCCCCCTATAAAAGCTTCCGTTCAAAAGACAAGGGAAGCTTTTGAAAAGTCTGGTCGAGAAGTGTTGCCCTATCCAGTCTATAAATCGATCTCGTAATTTCATTTTTGTTTTTATGTGACAACAATGAGCGAGTCAAGGATGACTCAACACCAAGATGAACAATTCATTATTATTGGAGTAAGAACGCTCATAGAAAGATTAGACAATTATCTAAATGAAGATAAAACACACTACTGGACATCACTTAAGTGATGTTCAGTACTGTATATTACTGAACAGTACAATAGAAGTACTATCAGTTTGTACTTCAGTACAATAGAATACTGAACATCACTTAACTGATGTTTTAGGTGATGTATTGTGTGTATGTATTAAATGATGTTCAGTAGTGAACATACACATATGTTATTTATTCATGGTAATTCATTGTGCTATTCATGTTGCATTGTAGAAAATAGCGGTGAAGACTTCTGCATTATGTTGCCATTAAAGCAAATTTATTTGGCACCGACACAATATTAAGAATTTTATCCTACTATTTGTTAAATTATTAGACGTTTACATTATTTCCTTTCAAACCCAAATAATTTTCGAAAGTACTTCTTTGAGTTTTGCTAGTACTTACTTGTCCCATACTAGAGTTCTGACATTTTAATAAAAATTAAAATTCTTCTAAATTTTTTCAACTTTTCTTTTTTTAAATTGTCATTTTCTGTAAATACTATGTCCAAATGACATAAATTCCCCTAAACGTACCTATTATTACCATTGTTTGTTATATAAAGAACCCATTTGTAGATAGATTATCTATGGGCAAGAGATGTGGAGAATTTACCAGTTTCTTGCTCCTTTTGAAGCATAGAAATATTTTTTAATATTTAAGTTAATTTAAAAGTAAATGCTTACAGTTACAAAAACTTAATACTATTTTATTATTAATAATAATTACTACATAGAGCATAAAGTATAGTAATCTACGTATATATTTATCTGTTTTTCCTTTTGTAGAGCTGAAATTTATGTTATTGTAAAGAAATGGAAGAAATCATACTTTAAGGCAAATAATTTTTATAACTGATTGTAGCCGTTTTCTTTCAAAAGTAATTTTCTATCTTTTTATTAGTATGTAGATTCACTAATGCTGAAAAATTCTCTATTATGAATAATTTTATCTTTGTTTTTACACAGAGACACCTCACACAAACCTATTCCATCGCAGACTAAATTTTTAAACAAAATATATGTTAATAAGGTATATAATGTTAATATATGTTAATTTTAAAAAATACAAATGTTTTAGAAGATGTTTAATTATACAAAATTTAAGGTCTTCTTCTTAGGACCGACTTTCATATCGGGCTTACCCAACTTCAGAGAGTCAGAAATAACCTTATTGGTTTCTCAACTGTCATTGCTGACGACAAGGAAACCACTAAGGTTCGGTTATTTCTGACTAATGCTCAAAATACGAACTTAGGCGCACGGAGGATATTTGTCAGCTAAAGAATTGGAAAAACCAGACTGAAAGGATAATCATTGAAAATTCCTTCGGGTACGTGGCAAAAGAATAGATTGCCGAGGGAATTCATGGTACAGCCTGGTCTTTCCTGTGTTTTAGCTTTGTTATTCTTGTGTTATGAACTTTGATATTTTTTTAATGTTTTGTTCATTTAGTTTTATTTTTATTTCTTGTTTTGTGTTATATTTTGGTTGCTTGTTGAATTCAACTGCTATGCTACTGGGTAGATAGCCTTGCGTTTTTAATCTCAAGTCCTTCGTGTCACTCAGCCTTGTTAAAGACTCGCCATAGATGTTTTAAAGAGTTCATTTCCTAATAGTACACCAATGGAAATGTCACATGTGGTACTCGCATAGGTGGCATCCTGACAGAGGCAAGAACGAGCCTGAGAGATAGATTTTTCCAAGGTTCTGAAGTCCATAAGGTAAGTATAGTCCATAAAATCCGGTAAAGTCCATAAGGGCTAAGTATAGACGGGGTGGCCACCGAATGTGCCACATGGAGGATGTCTTCCCCTACGGGGTCAGGAGGTTCTTTTAGCGATATCTTTCTTTGATAATTCATCTTATTAATTAATTCTTTTATTTTGCATTTAGACATACACAAAACCCCTAAAAAACCTATACCAATACACAAAAGATGTGTATGGGTTGTGATACTCAAATGATTGAATTGTAATTTAATCTAGCCGGTAAACAGGGAGACCCATTCGAATGAATACCCCCTGTGCTATGCTTCGTTGTGGATCCAGCCAGGGCTGGAAGAAAAAATAACTATAATTTAAAAGGAAAAAAAATTAACTAAATTATAATTTTGAAAAATAAATATCTAAATTAAATTATTTACGAAAATTATTAATCCGCCAGGTTGGCCTGGTGATAATGCTTGTCATCACAAATCCGAAGTTGAAAGTTCTAATGTTCAAATCCTATAAAAGGTTATAATTAGGAGTTTTATTCGGATTTAAATACCGTGTTCTTTGATGGTTGGGTTTTAATTAACCACACGTCTCAGGTGTAGTCGGTCTGAATCTGCTCAAGACTTTAAGTTTACCGGTAGATTTACACTTACACTCCAGTCGCTAATGAGCATTTTTTATGCCTATAAATACAAAGATACTAATATATATATGTCTATATGATACATAAATAAGATGATAAATTATTATCAGTTAAACAATTATTATTATTAAAGTGTTAAAAATGAGAATGAATAAATATGTTTTCACTTTCAAAATCTGAAATAACTCATTTTATATTTGTTTGATTCTGTACTAATATTATGTTTCATGTTTTTGTTTTTGAGTACAGTCCAATATTGGCAGTTGCGGAATATCGACATATCCAGTACTTTGACGGCTCAATGGTTCCGGTTTGCTTGACTCCAGCGGATAAGTTCTGGCCAGCAGCATTCTTCGTAATGACCATCTCGGTTTTCTTTGGATTACCGCTGGGAATACTTATAGTTCTGTATTCAGTAATCGCTCGACAATTGATGGCTAGACCTGGACTTGTCGTAACAGCCCCTCACAGTTCGGCTTTACGCTATCGTCGACAGGTTATTTTAATGTTGGGCACTGTCGTTCTTTCTTTTTTTATATGTCTTCTTCCTTTTCGAGCGTTTACTCTTTGGATTATTTTAGTTTCTCCAGAGGTATTGGCATCGATCGAAATGGAAACGTATTATATTATTCTATATTTCAGTCGCATCATGCTTTATATAAATTCAGCTGTTAATCCAATTCTGTACAATCTTATGTCTTCCAAGTTTAGGGAAGGATTCTGTCGACTTCTTGGATTACGTCGGGGAGACATTTTAGATCGTAAAGGTACACTTACGACCACAACCACGACACTTAATACGTCTTCATCATGTAATCGTAAGACCTCTCAAGAAGGACATCAATTCTTAAAAAGAAAAAACGCTCAAATGATAACTGCCGATGAAAGAAGAAATTCTTCTATGGATCATAGTTTAAAAAGTAAACTTAAATGTTTGGGTCAGAACAAAACCTTTTTGAACGGTGATGAAAGTTTTGTGTAAAATAATTTATGTGCATATCAACAATATATTATTTATTCATAAATGTAGAACGTCTAAATGTAAATATAAAATGTATATATTTTTTAAAATTAATTTTTTTTTTATTTTATCATTGCTATGTAAAAATAATTTGCTAAAAAGTTATTTTAAAAGTTTGTTATTTATAAAAAAATCAGATTATTATAGTATTTTGTCATTCCTGTTTACATTATTATAAAAATTACATGATTAAAAATGTCTTTTGTTTTGATGGGAGGCTATACGAAATCTGAAGCCTCTGATCTATAATATTTGTATAAATATAATAGATTTATCAAGCTTTCTCAACATTTAGATCTTATGTAGGTCACCATTTATGAAAAAAAAAGTAAAATATTACATTGAAAAATTCATTAAAAAAATTCGGTGGTTGTTATAAATTTTAAAATAATTACATTCAAGTAAAAATTATAATACTGACATATATTTAAAAATATTGTTTATAAATTACTACTTTAAGTCGTTTCAAGAATCCTTTTTACATTTTACTTAATTTAATCATAACAAAACAAAAATAATTCCGTTAGTTTTAAAAATTTTGTATCAACTCCACTATTCTAATGAATGTTGATAAAAAGGATTATCAACTACCAGAAAAAAAAAATAAAAGATTGGACTTCTCTTTATGTAGAAAAATAGTTTACATATAATTGTTATTTTTTATTTCTATAGTATACTTTTCAAAAAATAATGAATATTCTTATCCAGATTTGACTTATAACGCGGAATACTAGAACAGAAACAAAATTTGTCTTACTTATAACATACTTGTATTTGTATTCAACAAAAGAGTGGTCTAGTAAAAAAACAAATTAATATCTACTCTTAAATGATTGTTTAAAAGTGGGGTTAAGTACTTCGAAGTAGAAAAAATAAGGAAGTAATTTCATACAGCAGCCTTGTTCATCTACAATAAGTATAATTAATTTTATTTAAAAAATTAGCATCTCCTGTTGCGGCTTTTCCAACTGTGTATGCCTATAGAACTTAAAAATTTAGAAATAGTTTTTTAGTAAATATATGTTGCTCTCAACGTTATCGTTATATTTTTCAATGGGGATTTTGAGCGTTACTCTTCAAGTCTTTAAGATCTCCCTTAGTAGATTAACGTAATCTACTATCACAAACTCTAGTAGCCCTAGATGTTCTTCTTCTTATCTAATTAACCAAATTGAAATTCAAATATATGCTAATTTTGTATACGACTTACTCTGATGGAATGTCTTAGTTCAAAATATAAAAATCTACAGAGTATTGCCTTACTCAAGTGAAGATGAGTTCGTGCGGATTAGGATCTTTCCAGATTAGACATTAAATTTAATAAAATACATTCTATCTGAAGTATAAAATACTACCTGATAGTAAATAAAATATCTACTATCTGATCCTTCCGGACTGGTCTCGTGGCTAAACTCATCATCATAAAATCAGTTGGTTTTTAAAGTCGAGCGTTTTAAGGTTTGTCACTGTAAAGACTGTTATTTTTTTATAGATCTTAATCCTAGACTGTGGATACCGGTATTCTTTGGTGGTAAGAGTTACAATTAACCACTTGTCTCAGGAATGATCGACCTGAGTTTGTTCAATACTACATATTTTCCGGCACATTTATACTTACATTGTACTATATCTACAATTACATCAAGCCTTGCAGGCATTAGGGTTACAATTGCTAACACACACACACACACACACACACCCATACTTGACAGTAGTTAGCAAACTGGTTGGGGAAGAAACATAATAACTGTGGAAGAAGTGGATGTTGACGTATAAATGATCGATACAAACAATATTTGCCGATATAGACAATGGAATAAAAATTTACTAATAAAAATTCTAGGTTATTTATGTATACGTATTTTTTACTATTAAATGAACAATAAATTGAGATTGATAGGTTTGAACTATAGTAAGTATTCCGGAGTTATAAGAAAGCTGCAATTAAAATTTTGTAATGATTACAATAGTTTTCGAGATTATCGCAGAAAGAACAATCCATTGTCTCTTTGTACAGTAAAAATAGAAATTAGTTTTATGGTAGTGAGATTAATTTTTTTATTTTTAATAGAAAATAAAAATAATTTTAATGAATCTTTGATATCGAAACATATTTATTGCTTTTTTGTAGAAATTGATCATACATTTATTTAAAAAATACCTTCACATAAGTAAGAAAGAAGCCATGTAATTTTCATCTTCCTAATTTCACTATTAAATGGTATATTGGTTATTGTATGGCTTCTACATCAGTTGCTCTTACATGTAATATTTGGTGAAAGTTGGAAAAATTTCTACCTCTCATTTAATCCATATCATGTTTTTTTTTTTAAATTCAATTAAATTCATGTAATAAATAGTAATAAAACAATAATTTCTTAAATAATCACACACAAATAAAATTAATTTGGCGTCATGTTATGGAATAAGATTATATATTAAAGTAACCATGTATTTGAACTTAAATACAACAAAAGTTATGGAAGAGAATTCCGATAGCATTACGGTAGGTTAGTTATGTGAGAGAGTAAACGTTAAGTTTTTAAACTGTGTAGCTTTTTTAAACAAAAAAAAAATTTCTATTCTTCTTAGAGTACTGTCAATTTTTCAATTCTAAAAAATGAAACCAAGGTTTTAAAATATTCTATCTTACCCATTTAGACTAGTTAAGATAAGAAACATTTTTTCAAAACTTAGATTTTGAAATATCTCATTCTAATTCCACACTAAATCATAAGATTTTGCTTACTTCTTTTTTATTCTCACTTTCTTCTTCCATCAATACTGCTAGTTACAAGAAAGCACAGTAACAAAACACGAAATGTTAAGAATGTTTTTTTATGTTATAAGAAATCTTTAAAAGATTTTCTCTTGTTGCCATTGTAATGCTTGTCTTTCAGCTATTATTTAGCATATGATTCAAATAATGATAATTAGAAAACACGTTTTCTTGTAACTTACATAATATTCAAAGATTTGTCCGTATTGTACTTAGTTAATTTGTTTCATCATGTTTATATTAAAGAGTAAAGATAATATTTTATATATTACGTAGCAGTTCTGCATTTTAAATAATTCCAGGATGGATTGATGTAAAAGCAAATATTAATAATGCACTGTATAAGAATAAATAAATTTCTTCAATAAATACATTTAAATAAAAAGGAGGTCATTATGTTAATTTTTGCTAGTATGACTCATAAGTTTAAAATTTAATTTGTCACAAAATTAAAATCTTTATATGAAATCGTAAGCAAATTTAATATATTTATTATCATTGATTTTATTTGCCGATCTGACATGTGAATGAACATTTCATATACGTATGTATCAAAATTTAAAATTTTATGTAAGTTGCGAAGTATTTTAACTTTTAAATACATTTATTTTTATAGGTAACTTTATAAAGAAAGTAAAAGTCATCGACCATTATATATTCCTTATACTTTATCTTATTCAAAGGAGAAGCTATATTACAGTCACGCTTCATATTCTGCAGGTACTGGAATTTCAAAAGTCAAATATTTCATCCCGAACACATCATAAATTTATTTAATACAGTGTATTGTGATACTTTCTTTCCCTATTATTTAGAATATTTCTCCTCATTTTATACTTTTATTTATTTTATAGTTATTTATCTACCCATTTTTTAATCAGTTTTAATTTAGATGCATTAATTCTTTTATTTTCATTATGGTTAAATTTTCTAATACTGAAGTTGAAAGTAATAGAAGACAAAATAATTAAATAAATATAATCCTATTTACTTGCTTTTTTTATATCTTGCTTTGCTTTTTTTATATCTATCTCAGATCGATAAAAATGTGGGAACTGGCCGAAATTAATTTTATTTGATTTAAAATATCTAAATTTCTTTTTAATTCACGTAACTTGTTAATGTATCTCATAACATTTTTTATGAATATATTTACTGAAAAATACCCATTATGAACTAATTATTTCGGGTTTTATTTTGAAAGCGGACAGAATTTCTAAGGTTATATTATAATAGTAAAAAATAATTCTTATTTATATTCATTGCAGTCGAGGGCAAAACAAAGCGATATTCCTACAGAATTTTATCAAACGGTCCCTGTCGTTACAATGGCGCCAAATGAATTTGCAGAAAGAGGAATTTAGCATAGATCTCGAAGTAACACATGTCTTGGAATTTCGTATTTTCGATGCTGCCCATAAATTCTCTATTGTGTTTATATGTGCTCCATAATAGGATCTAGAAAGTTAACTGAATGATTAAGAGTTTGATGCGTAAAATTGTAACCTTGTAGATTACGTAGATCACCGTGACTCCGCCAACAATCATAAATTATGTTCGTTCCAGGTCTAATACACAACTTTGACATTTTTCTAATACACAACTTAGTAACATGACTTTTATTCGACCGAGAAGCTCATGTATGATTTTTTTTTCTTTGTTTCTCTGCAAATTTCTTCAAACACTCTATGATGAGGGTAAAATGTACCCAGATTGTAATTTCATCTTGAAAAAGAGATTCGTCTATTTCCACATACGGACCATTTCTGCCTATTATCACTAGGTATCGACGTAACATATCCGCACATATTTATCACATTAGATTTTTTTCAAGACATTTCAGCGGCCACTAACCATTCCAAATATTTTGTTATCAAACTTATAAATAGCATATTTCCCACTCCAAGTGTGTAGGAAATAAATAACAACTTCCAAACTCTACTTGTGACAATTACCTTTCCTTCTCTGACGCTTAACGAAAGAGACATTTCAGAGACCCTGTACACAAACCGTAGGATTGTGTAAAAATCCTTTTGCTGTAAAAAAGAACATTGTGTTGTTTATCTGGCATCTTACGGATTGAATCAATCAAATCCATGTCTGATGAAAATAATAGTGACAAATAACACATACAGTAAATACACGTTGTATACAACTGCAATAAGACAGGTATAAATATAATTTCTACAAAGTTAGATAAGGTAAACATTAACAATTTAATATACTATATTATTATTAATCCATAAATAATTTACATAGTTATTTGTGTAATTCAGAACAAGAAAATAGAGAAATGTATTTGCTTTTGAAATAAGTCTTCGAAGTCATATAAATATATATTTTTTAAAAATATTTAAATGTATTAATTGTAATGAAAAGTTGCATTCAGTTTAAATGTAACTTGAGATATAATTTTCACGTTTCATGTACAGAATGATTAATACTAATGAGGCAAAAATCCATTTATAGAACTATTCGCCACGTATCTACGTGGCAGATTGTATTTACGCCACGTAAAATATTTGGTCACGTATTTTGGCCAGATAATATATTTGGTGACGTATTTATGTGACCAATTGCATTCAATTATTTTTAAATACACAGTTTCTAAGGAATAAATTCAACAACTATTTTAAGGTAAGATAAGTTTCCTTGTGTTGATTATTTTTTACGCAATTATTATTTAAATAAGTAGTTTAATTATGTTAGATGTTTAAAAATTCTTTAATTAATTTGTGAAAGTAAGATGGAAAATAAAATATGATAAATAGTTAAAACATTACATCCTAAATCGTTAAATTAATTTTTTTTTAAATTTCATTTAATTGATTTTTTATGACCTCCCTTTACTTTCTCAAAAATCTCTACTTCTTTTGAATGGAATTGAAGCTATAAGAAGGATAAATTATACTTAATTAATTAATATATTTATACTTATAATTGAAGATTAGTAGATGTAATTAATTTATATATTTATATGATATTAAAATTGTAGTTTCATTATTTAATTTTGTAAATAGAAATACAAACAGAATAATTCATTTTATTTTAATGTCTGTGATAGTAAACATCCATTTGTGTAGTTTAAAAATTGTAACTATAATTTTAAATAATTTATACAAAAAATATAAATATAAATAAGAGATATTATTGAAAACACTGGGCAGAAATCACAAAAAGCGTAGTCGTTGCAAAGATTTTCAAATCTTAATAAAATATCATTATCAACTTTGTATGATCTCTAAATCAATGTTTTATTTATTTTGTTTTATAACCAATCATTTGTTTATAACCAGCAGCATACTTTAGAAAAAACATTTAATCTTCTATGTTACCAATTTATTAAAATATATACTACCCACAACAAATAAATATAAATTTCGTAAAGTGGCTGAACTTTGGGGGAAAATCAATTTGTCTTACGGGAGTCAATAACGAAAAGTAGTTAATTCACAAGTACAACCTGTGAAATTATCGGAAAGCTACAAGATAAGAAAAAGTATCTATCATATACTTTACAAATATGATACAAAAGTATCATATTCGAAGTATCTATGTATTTGGTTTATTTTAGCAAAAAGCAAAATAACAATCCTTAAAATCAGCTGCCTAATCTATTTACACATACTCTAAATTCAATGGTCGTGATTACACTGTTAAAAAGCAATGTAATAACTGCACTGTTAGTGCATGTAAGCACCATTATGTAATAACTGGAATATTACGATTTTTATGTAATTCTTATTAAGAAAATTTTCCATAAAATTATAGTTTTCTTAACATTTCAAAACATTACAGATTAATTTCCTGTCACCTGATTCTTATTATTTATTTTTTGTCTTCAGTCAGTTGTCTGATTCAGCTCTCCAAGATTCCCTAACTAGTGCCAGTCGTTTCATTTGATATACCTCCTACATCCAACATCACTAAAAATTTGTTTTACATATTCCAAACGTTGCTTCCTGTACAATTTTATATAACCACTTTTCAAAAGCTTCTAATCTTTTCTTCTCAGGTCCTCCGATCATTCAAGTTTCACTTCCATATAAAGCTACGCTCCAAACATATACTTTCAAAAATGCTTTCCTGATTATTTTTGATGTAAGCAAATCATATTTTTGATTTGAAGGTCATTTTGCTGTGCTATTCGGCATTTTATATCGTTCTTATTTTGTCCATCCTTAGTAATTCTACTTTCCAAGCAGAAAAATTCTTCTAGCCCATAATCTTTTCTCATCCTAAATTTATATTCAGTGGTCCATATACATTATTTCTACTAAATTTCATTACTTTCGTTTAGGTCTTTTTCGTTTTTTTTCATGTGGTAGTTCTTGTGTAGGACTTGTCCATGCCATTCATTATTTCTTCTACATTTTTTTTATTATACATATTTTTACTATATACATCTACTTCACACTGCATTTTTTTATTCTATATTTTACTTAGAATTGCTATATTATCAACAAATCATAGCATCTTTATCTTTTGACCCTGCATTGTTATTCCTGATCTAAACTCTTCTTTAACATCATTAACTGCAAATTTTATGTGAAGATTAAAAAGGAACGGGGATAGGGAACATTCTTGTTTAACTCCCTTTTTTATTACTACTTCTTTCTTGTGCTTTTTGATTACTAATTTTTCAGTTTGATTTCTGTAAATGGTAGCACTTGTTATTCTATCTCTATACTTGAACTCTAATTTTTTAAAATGCTGAACATTTTATTCCAGTCTATGTTATCAAATGCCTTTTCTAAGTCTATAAATGCCAATTATGTTGGTTTTTTCTTTAGTCTTCCTTCTACTATTAATCTGATTGCTAAAATTGCTTCCCTTGTCCCTATACTTTTTCTGAAACCAAATTGGTCTTCCCTAAGGCTTCTTCCACTCTCCTCTCAATTATTCTGTACAGAATTCTAGTTAAATTTTTTTATGCATGAGTAGAGTAGTTAAGCTAATTGTTCTGTATTCTTCACATTTATCTCATCCTTCTTTCTTTGGTAATATAACAATAACACTCTTTTTGAAATTTGACAGAACTTCCTCTATTTCATAAATATTACACACCAGTTTGTAAAATCTATTGTTTCCTCACCTGCAGAGCTGTGCAGTAATTATGCAGGTATACCACCTATTTCAAGAACCTTTCCATTCTAATACTTTAATGCTCTATTAAATTGCCCTTTTCATTCTTTTCAACTTCCTCTTCTTCTTCTGTAACTTTTTAATTCATTTTCTCCTTATAATTCTTCAATATATTCCACCTACTTATCAATCTTCTCCTTCATATTATAAATTGATGTACCATCTTTATTTAATAAATTTAAAAAATGTATAAAATAAAGATGGTATACCAACTTATAATACAAAAGAGAAGGTTGATATTCAATACCCTGTTAGATTTGAACTTATGTACCAAAAAATTCTTCTTAACTTTCCTGTATGCTTCATCTATTTTATCAATGATCATTTTTCTTTCTACTACTGAACAGTTTTGTTTAATCCACTCTTCTTTTCCTAATTTGCAATTTTTGTTTATTGTATTTCTTAATTTCTATAAGCCCTTTTATATTTTTCATCATTAGCAGTCTTATACTTTCTGCACTCATCTATCAGCTGCAATATAGATGTCCTCTGATATCCAAGGTTTTCTACCAGTTTTCTTCGTTCCGCCTAAGTTCATTTCTGCTGATATATGTACCTTCTTTTTAACATTCTTTCATTTTTCTTCTATACTTTCTACCTTACCTTTTTTTAATCAGATCTCTTGCGATGACCTTCATAAAAATCTTCTTTACCTCCTCATCCCCATGCTTCTCTGAATTCCATCAATTCATCTGCAATTTTTCTCCAGTGTTTAAACCTCATTCTATCAACATTTCATTATCACTACAGTATGGTCGCTATCAATGTCTGCTCCAGGATAAGCTTTGAGGTCAAAGAGTTGATTTCTAAATTTATCTTTAACCATGAATCTATCTGATAATTTGCAGTATCACTTGGCTTTTTACATGAGTATATTCTTCTATTATGTTTTTTAAACTGGGGGTTTGCAATTACTAAATTATACTTCATGCAAAACTCAATAAATCATTCCCTTCTTTCATTCTTTTTGCCCAGTCTGTATTCTCCAACTATTATCAAATTTTCATCCCCTTTTATTTTGTTTAATTGCTTCATCAATTTCTTCACATACACATTCTACCCCTCTCATCATAATGGGTACTTGTAGGCATATAGAGGTTAACAATTTTTGTCGGCTTTAGGTTTTGATTTTATCCTTGTTACAATGATTCCATCATTATGCTTTTTGAAATACTCTACTTTTTTTCCTATCTTCTTGTTCATTATGAAATCTACTTCTGCCTGTCCTTTATTTGCAACCAAGTTAATTATTCTAAAATCATCTGATCAAAAGTTGTTTTCCTCTTCCCACTGAACCTTGCTAATTCCTATTACATCCACAGCTAACCTACTCGTTTCCCTCTAAATTTTCTAACCAACCAATGTTTTTTAGGCTTCAAACATTTCACACTAAGACTTTTAGAATGTTATTTTTTAATTTCCTGGTGACCCCTTCCTTAACAATCCCTTCCCAGATATCTGAACAGCAGACTAGTTTATCTCCGGAATATTTTACCATGGTACCTGTCTCCATTTTTGTTACATGAAAATGCAGAGAGCTACATTTTCTTGGAAAAAATACAGCTGGAGTTTTGATTACTGCTTTCACCCTGTGATTAATTATTTCACAACATTCCTTGAAAGAAAAAAAAGAAAAGATACAATATGTCTTCTTTTTATTATCTAAATTTTTTTTAATCACTTAATGCCAGAATAGTAGTCTAAAAGTTAAGGACTTTTCCATTCGATTTATGTCATTAAAAAGGCTTTTTTTTGCTAGAGTATGTCTTCAATTAACATAAATTATAGTAATTCAAAATGAAGTATATTTCTATTAATCTTTTATCCTTATTCTGACTGCACAAAAGGACCAACTGTAAAAAACCAGTCTATTTGTTTCATTTATAAGCAGATATATCATATTTTCATATAGCGACGGTAAAAGTGATTTATTTATGTTCAAAACACACTCTTCAGTCCATTTCCATTCATTAAAATTGTTTCTGTAATGCAGATATCAGATTTTTCAATGTATTCTTTCATGCTACTTAATTTTTTTCTGGTTGTCAGCTTCTATACATTGATGAAGGGTAGTAAGGTTTCGCGAGGGTGATGAAGCATTAAAGTTCAATATCTCATCTAGGATTTCCATTTTTTTAAGCATAACTATATTAGTGAAGTGCCAAAATAAAATTATTAAAAACCTTTATAAAATTAACAAGTAAATTAAGGTTTCTTGCTTGTAGTGGGTGTAACTTTAGAACTGTCATTCAAATAATAATAGAATTAAAATAAAAGTTAAAAAAGAGTAACTTTCAACTGAAATTTTGTTGCCACAATTAAGAAACTAATTGGTCTAGATAAGTGGTTTCATAAAAATTAATGAAAGAAATTTTAACGTAAACAAAAGATTAAGTTTTTAAAATTTACTTTTATGACATCTGACAGTATACCTTGCGATAACAGAGGGCTTTCAAGTAGCTTTCAGAGTTTGCTTTCAAATGGCAAAGGACATTTTGCTATTAAGACTTAACTGTATCTTAAGCTGTGTATATTTTCTGTTCAACTTATAAACGAATGAAAAAGTATTAAAATAAATAATATATGGTGTAAACATGTTTTGTGTTTCAATTTTAAAATAAATGTCTTACAGATTGGTAATCCAAAATTTATTTTCCTTATTGAAAATATAATATAAAAATTAAAAAAAAAGGTGTTACAAATATACTGGTTTTTAAGCTAATAAAATTATTGATAATAAATTTTTATCAAAATAATTTTTCGTTTTAGAAATTCAATCTTTCATTTTATATTTATACAACTGTAATAAAAAAAAAAAATTATTTTTTTTTAAATTCAGAACTTTGATGAGAATCGATCCCAGGACCAACTGATCTAAAAGCCATTATTCAAATAAGTCCATATTGGAAAAATTATTTACCTCTAAATATCTATAAGTAAAACAGTGTTTAATCTATTCAATATGTTTTTAATCACCACAGATTTTGGTTAGATATTACAAAGAAAAAGAAATAACAGTAATAAAAAAAGCTGAATAATTTTTTTAATTTCCTACTTAAAAATGTACATATATAAAAATAGTTATGAACTTAAAATTTTGTTATATTTTATTTTTTTTTATATTTATTTATTTATTTTAAATATTTATTATAAATTTCTTTTTTTTTAAGTGATTTAGTAAAAGCGCTTAATGAAAAATTTAACCAACTATTTACTATTTATTTAAATTATTTGTTTATAAATAATTTAAGTTATTTTATCTCTTACATACCAGTAAAAACGCTTTGCTAGATAGCATATTTCAGTTTGTACTACTCCGGTATATTCTCTTCACATAACTGTGTTATATTTAAATTCATCTTTTATCAGCTTGTATACTTGACACTCTGATACCTAATGTATATATATATATTAGGTTTTTCAACAGTCGATACACCATATTAAAATAGTTTAATAAGTTAGCATTTATATTTTAATATATTTACACTTATGTTTAAATAATAAGACACAAATTCGGAAGAAATGTGTTGAAAACATACCTTATTAAACATAAAAGATCTGGAAAATGTTTATTACTTGCTAACTAAATTAAATAACAAACAAAATAGAAAATAGTTAATAAAAATATAATAAAATCTAAGATTTATAAGATTTTGTCATACCAAATATTTTTTTGAGATAAAATTAAAAATAAATTTTATTTTTCGCGTTTTCATTTTAATATATTGACATTTTTTTTTAGAATATTCAAAATTGGGTTGATCTATATTTCAGAAAAAAAATTTGTAAGAACAAAATAAAACTTCAACAAAAACACAAAATTGTGGTTATCATTCGCTCATCACTTACTATGAAATAAAGTTGATTTTCTTTTCTTCTTAATTTTAATTATGAAAGTATTACTATAAAATACTGAATGTTTTTCCCTTTTATGCCAATACTTTTCATACTTTTTGCTGTATTTTGTAAATAAAAGATCAGAAAAAACAATCTGGTATAAAATAATTATACAAAGTGATTATTGTTCAGTATTTCGGTGAAAAGAAGAAAAAAGACCAAAAGAGTATAACTAATTTTTACAATTAAGGCTAGATCTTCGTTTTATAACTATAGTGTAATTTTAATAAAATTATAATGTAATTGTTGGATTATAATTGTGTATCGTAATTGTGTTATATGTGATAAATTATTGAAACAAGTATTGTTAAGAAATCAGTTGAAACTAGTCGAAATATTAAAACACAAATTTTTATTCTAGTTCATTAGTACAAGATATTTCATGTTACGTAATTTTTCTGATTTTTTATTTTTTTAATCACGTGTTAAAAAATATTTTGTTAAAGAATTTTGATAGAGCAATTAGAGAAATTAAATTTAATTGTTTTTAATAAATATAAGAATATGCTTTATAATTTTTAGCACTATTGAATAAAAATAATTTTAAAATTTATAAACATTTAAGATTAACTTTTAGGAAATATCAAAGGATAAATTCCATTTTGTTCTTTTATTAACGAATATACAGTTCATAACCATGCGGTATACCGTACCATAACCGTAAATTACAGAAACATTTTAGTATTTATATGATCATTTTTTAATCAGGGATAAGGCTTTATGTTAAAGAAGTTTTGATAGTATAGGTAATAATCTTAATGAATGTATATAATAATATACAAATAAGAAGTAACATCTTAACTGCCATGTTATATGTTCATGCGAATTTTAATATTCGATTCTCAGGATATTTTTTCATGCATTGCATGAGTATATTTGGTTTTTCTTAAATAATTTCAACTATTGAGCATGTTAATTGTAAAAAAAAGTTGCACCATTACCCATAGTCATCTACAGAAAATGAAATACGTACCTATTACATAGAAGAAAAACTGAGATAAAACCTTTAGAAGAAAAACTCTAATAAATGTATTTCAAGCTAATCTGAATTTTTAAGCAAAATAAGGAGTGTCTAACAACTATTTCAAAACAATTTCATCTGGCCCAATTTCCATCTAAAAAGTTTATTAATCGGGTACCATTTAATTTGCACAAATGGTACATTTTTAAATTTTTGGTTATTATTTTAAAATTTCTATAATGAAATACTGGACTTATAAAAAATACGTACTAATATATATATACACAGAGTGTATCACGAAGTTCTCCCGGGACTTAAATAACCTATTCTATACGTGAAAATAATGGAAGAAGTTCAATATGAACATATGTCCTAACATGCTTTGTTTGCGAGTTAATGAATTTGGTAATGAAAGATTTAGCTCGGATTTCAGCTACCCCGGTGAAATAAGATTGTACTGAAATTTTTAGGACGTTAGTTATGGGATAGAAGTAATGATTTATTGTGGTTTTTATCTGAAAGATCGAATAAAATAAGTCCTATAACCGTATCTTCAGTAGGTTTTGAGAAATCTGGGATGAAAACCAATAAACTAGGGTAAAAACCTCTGTGTTTTTTTAAACCCCATAACTTTGTTAAATGAATAATAAACCCATAAAATTTAAAACAAAACTTGCAGAGAATTTAATTCAAAACAAAATGGCTTAAGATAAGTTGAATAAAACAAAGAAAATCTAAAAAATTTCTCACCAATCTAAATTTCTCACGAGAATGTATTTTCGTATTGTAAACAATGTTTTTCAGCTATTCCCATACATAAAAATCTAAAGGTGTTAGATCAGGCGATCTTGGTGGCCAAGAATGTGGACCTCCATGGCCGATCGATTTCTTGACGAAGTGATGATTTAACTAAGTAGAGATGACAGTAAAGGTAGTTATTTTTATACAGATTTTAATACTAGATCGTGAATATCAGTGGTGGTTGGGTTTCAATTAACCAAAATTCACAGGTGTGGTCGACCTGAGATCGTACAATACAACATTTTATTCATATTCATACACATCATCCTTATTCATCCTCTGAAGTAATACCTTACGGTAGTTCCGAAGGCTAAACAGATAAAGAGAGAGAAACGGCACACGAAAATGTGAAGGCACGCCATCGTCCTGGAAGTAAATTTTGCATATCTGCCCTAAAAGAACATCTTGAAGCAGCTCGGAAATTCTTCTTGAAGAAAGTGCAAGTAGACTTCAGAATTTAAGCGACCAGTTAATCTGAACGGTATAAACAATTGATTTTGAATAACGCCGCACCAAACACTGACGCTAAATTGGTGTTGAAAATTTCCTCCTACCGTTTCATAAGGATTTACTTCTGCCAAAAGTATGCATTGCGTAAGTTGTTGAAGCCATCTCTAGTGAAATTTAGCTCGTCGGTAAACAACACATATTTGTAGAGTTGTCGATTTGTATGCCATCAGTTTCAGTACTCTAAGCGAAGCGAACCATCTCCTGGGTATAGATGTTTACCTAGCGGCTTATGATAAGAATAATAACTTCTTTGTTTATGTTTCCTCCAAACCATCGAATATGAGACATCGATTTGCTTAGAAAGATATCGTACACTGACTCTTGTCTACGCTGTCGATATTAATTTCATTAAAACAGTGTCGTATTGGATAGATAGTACGTAGCTGATACGAATACTAGTAGTGAACCTGTTTCTCGAAAACTGCAAAAAGTCGCACTAATATTTTGGGATCTGAAATCCTGCGATTGGGAAAATTTAATTCATATTTTACTGCATATGAATATCATATTAGTGTATTCCTCTGTTGCAAATGTACGGCATTACTTCAATAGCACACCGATTACGTTCAAACTAAAATTCACAGAAAACCTTTTCACAAAATGTGTTTATTACCTGTTTAACAAAATTATTGTACGTCAAACATAAAAATCAGCGTCTTTTTACTCCATTGAAAGTTTCGGAAGAACTTTGTGATACACTCTTATATATAAATGTATATGTATAAAACTTATATATAATTTTTTTTCCATCCCCTCCGGTCCGGATCTATAATGAACTATAGCACAGCCCGGCAGAGGACTTGTCCACTCTAATGGGCCTCCCCGTTCACCAGCAGTACGTCCGACAGGTTAGCCCAGGTTTGGATGTTTACGGTGCCTGTCTCTATATAACTTTTACTTACTTATAAACAGTGTAACTTAATTTAACTTATAATTTTTACAATTACTTTTTTTAATGTAATTATAAATGGCTTGATTTCTGGATAGTCATACTGGTTGACTGGTAATATTAAAAATTAAGTGAAAGCTCTGTTTGAAAAACAACAATAGACATTTCTAATAATAATTAAATTGTATATCACAAAAAAATAAGAAAAGAATAACGAAACAACTAAAGCAAAGTACTCCTTACTTGTTTAGAATGCAAGTCCTAATGTAATACTAAGTTATTGGTGCTTCCTTAGCTACAAGAGAACGAAGAAAGAATTCCATTGATTCTACTGCAGTTGAAACTTAGTGAAAAGTAACAGCTACTTTCTCATTTTTGCGACTGTTACAGTCCATCTGCTTGGTCACATACCCGTAAAATTAGTGTTATTCAGAATGGTGGTTTATCTGAGAGAAGTCGGAAGGAATAAAACATCATAAATAACAGTTTGAATTCCAGTGTACTTCTTTCATTGCTTTTAGATTTATCGATTAGCAATGTACATTCTGTTACTATTCTACTATAAAAAAAAACCCAAAACTGTTATTCAGATTAATGTGGAATTTTTAATCACTTATATCCAATTTCAATAGAATCAAACCGGAAGGACTTTAATTTAAATGTGATTAAAAGATAGTGGTGCAAAGAGACTGTAGAATTATTTATGTAACATAAGAAATAAAAAATATATAACATAAGAAACAAAAAAAATATGCCAATGATTATAAGTTAATTATGTAAGTTCTATTTATTATACATTATTTATTTATTTCATCAAAAATTTGTATAAATCATTTAATTTCTATTTGGAACTGATGTTAACGAACTATTTCAGTGCATGAATGAGTTAGTAAAATCAATCCTACTGCGACAGACAGACTATATGAATTGTCTTTCGATTCAACGAAGCGTCAGCATTTTAATTATAAATAAACAATAAAATTTGTTATTCGAATTTTTTGCAAACTATTAAAATATGCCACACTAATAATTTTCATTAAGCTAAAAAGTCAAAGAACTTAAGAAGAGAGTTTACACTAGTTCCAAACATAAATTTAATGAACTTATGTATAATAAACTTCAGGGTATTAGTAATTATTGTGTAACATTATTATCTAAGTAGATTAGAAACATTCATTTGTATGTAGATTATAAATTAGAGAAATATTTATTCGTTTATTACGTTACGTAAGTACCTTTTACTATTATTTATTTATTTCACTATTTATATAATATAATTGCAAATAATATACATGTCTTTAATAGGTTGTGATAGGTTATTTGTATTAACATAATTTTGTCATAAATTTACTTGTTTGATATTAATTTCTAGTTTCAGAAATTAAAAAAAACAATTGTTCCTTTTAATTTTAACTTTTTCTTAATATTAAACACTTGTTTTTTTTTTTTAATTTATTTTGCTTTTTCTCCTCTCTCTCTTCTCTTGCTTCTGGGAATAGTGTAAGCTCAGTAATAAATTTAATCGCAAACTAACTTTTGAATTTTTATGTTGGCATAAAATATATAAACCTAAGTCACCAACTTTATGTTACCTTTTATGTTACGTTTTTAAGAAATCCGTTTGTTAAATATTAATTCCTTTGAAATTAAACATTTTATATACTTATATACCGTAACTTATTATTATATATTTCTAATCAAACCACAATCACAATATTACACGAAATAAATCTGTAAAATATCAAACTGTTAGTATTAAAATATACCTGTTTCCTTCATCGATTTATTATAATTAAAATAATTTATTTTCAAATAAACTACATTTACTGATGTAATTGTTATCAAATCATTATTACCGTTGGTTACAGTTTCTATATTTTATTTATATAGTAACTTTATAATCCAGGTAGTCACATCTGTAGTATAAGACACATGACATTACGATGGTAACATGGTAACATTACGATGTTAGCATATAATACTTGAAGTAGTTAGTAAACTGATAACTTTTTAAATATCGACCGAATCAAATAAGAAAAGTTATTGTTTTTTTTCATCTATTCTGATTTTACGCTAATTTGACTTTATGTCTTTCATCCCATTATAAGATAAGTCTGGCTATGAAATATTTTACGATATTAACAAAAATATCTTGCGCTAATTTATCTAAAACTATTATAATCTAATACCAATTTAGACTACATTACAAGAAATTTTAAGTTTTTCGGCTGTGTTGCAAAGGTTCAAATTATTACACATTAAAGTTCAAAAAGTTTGGTTGATGAACAACCAAACCAATGATGAACAAACAATCAATGAAAGTTTGGTTGGTGAGAATTGATAGCTGAACAGACATTGGCTTCTTGTAACGTACGATGTCCTGCTGCGGTATACTATTCACCCTACTGCATCATTAGAAGTGCTAACACTACACTTAGCGCTCCAGATAAAAGTACTGTGCACTATGCTTTTAAGTTTTCTGAACTTTTACAGGTAGTATTTTGTATAGAGTGACGATCCTTTCACTCGATCTAATGGTACAGTTAAAGATTCTTTCTTTTTTGGTAATTCAAAGACATTTTCTACATTGCTTATAAATACAAAGAATTTTTGAAAATCTAGTTTTTTTATAATTTTTCTAACAATATTAAAAATAGTATTCTTTAGCTTTAGTTGCAGTAACAAGGAAACCAAATTTTAGCCTACTTAAAAAATAATTTATAATTTACTCATTTAAGATACAACACGTTATTGTTTATTGAAATTCAGTAAAATTAAAACATGTCTGATCAAGGATTTTCTTGACTGTTTTATTTTGGCATAATTATGTCTAATGTTTTCGTAATTTTCTGAAAATATTAATAAAATATTTTTTTATATTCTTAATGAGTAAGTTCGAAAAATGATTATAGATTTTTTTCCTTAAATTTGTAATATATTTTTCTACAACTTGTTGTCCAGTGTGATAATAGTATATTCAACTATATGATGAACTGCTAATAAAATGAGTTAATGAATAAATATATTTTTCCCTATTTGCAAAAAGTCGGTAACGTAATGCTTAGCGCTACTGTCTTTTGAGCTTATGAATAATTACTAGCTAATCTGCTTTACTAAATATAATAAAAATTGTTATATGATAATTCTTATTATGATAAGATTGATTATCTTATCATTTTGTTTTCATACCTGAAAATCAGTTACAATAGTACCGAACCCTTTCCATTTTGAAACACTTCAAGAATGTGGGAAGTTCATATTTGTTGTACCTTTACCTATTTTTGTAGCAAAATGCTTTCTCTAATACCGACTTCACTTTCAGACTATTATTCTGTCTACTGATTTTAGATTAAATACAGTGACTAAATCTAAAAACTTCGACTTCTGAGTCTACCGATCCCACTTTCCCAATTTTTTTCCGTCTAATAATTTCACACTAAGTGTAAAGATTTAGACTTATTCTAAACTTAGATTTAGACTAGTGTCTAGTGTCTAAATATATTTTAACTAAAATGTTAATGCATCTTTATATAATTTTT
Organism: Zanna intricata; assembly: GCA_010016005.3. Taxonomy (NCBI): domain Eukaryota; kingdom Metazoa; phylum Arthropoda; class Insecta; order Hemiptera; family Fulgoridae; genus Zanna; species Zanna intricata. Next base: position 5,703 of record JAAAKQ030507239.1, on the reverse strand, counting down.
CTCTCTATGTATGAACGATGATTTTTCGTTTAATTTTTAAAACCAGAAATTTTATAAAATATTTTTTAAAAACACCGTTTGATAAGTAATTATAATAATCAAGTTAATTTGTCTATTAAAATTTTTTTTCCCTAAATTTAAAATTTTTGTATTGAGAATAAAAGATCCAAAATTTTAATCTGTTATTATTTCGTTTACAAAATTTAACATGATAATTAATTAGTAAAGTTAGCTGAAAATATAACTGATTCTTTTTTCATATATTTTTTATAATATAGAATAAATAACGTAAAAGTATTATAAAATATTTGTAAAATGAATAATTAAAAAGAAAATTTTATTACTGGGATCTAAACACGATTAAAAAAAATTAATCTACATTTTTGACTTTTGTTATTACATCTAATATTTAATTAAATTTAATGTGCTGATCATGATTTTCTTTTTTTTTGTTATGGATCAATGGGAGTAATGCCTTTTACGCACCCCCCATAAATAGGGGAGAGAAGGGCTTGCAAGAGGTTCTGCAAGATGTTATTAAAGGTGCTTGTGTGTGCCTGCGTCCTACCGACTAAATCTCCTATATCTCTGATCCTTCCCCTCGCGGCCGGTTCCGCAATTAAATATTGCACAGCCCCAGGAAGCCCTTCGAGGTCGAAAGATCCAGAGTTCCCGAGTATCATCACCATCGCCTACACACTAAGTGGGACGCACGACTGCTCCCCAGTGGGCTGTTCTCCATCCTCTTCACTCCAGGTCCTTTACTTCGCCTGCGCACAGGTCTTTTCTCATCGTACCTATCAGCCTGTCAGTACTCTTGTTGCTTCCGCCTACCGTGAGTTATAAAATATCCCATTCTCTGGTTTCTTTCTCTTTGGTACTCTTGGTACTTCCATTCTTCCCTGCCCCTGAGTATATAATCGACGATTGTCTCCGAAGTGAGCCCTCCTAACCCAAGTTGTTGTCTAACCGCTAACCAGCTGTGATAAGCAGGTAGAAGCTGTACCTATCCAAAGCGTCGTCCGACCCATATAGCTACCCTAGGAATCAATCGTCTCATCCATCCCCCAAAGAGGATCCCCCAGTAGAGGTTCCATGATGTTTGATTAATTCGCTTATCAGCAGGCTTTTGGCCTCAGTCTTAGGCATATCATTTATTACTCGCCGCATCTGAGCATACAAGTAGACCGGAGGAATATCAGTTATCACCTCGATAGCACTTTTGGAAATGGTTCTGTAGGCCGCAGCAATGCTAATGGCTACGCTTTTGTAGTGATATAATCTTCTCTGTGTTCTATTTTGTATCGAAGACGTCAGCCCAAGCAAGTACAACATAAAAAATGATAGCCGTAACTACAGCTAGCATTAGGCGCCTCTTAGATGCCCACGGTCTTGTATGATTACTCATTAGACGTCCAAGGAGGTAATCACTTCCTCCGCGCGTTCTGTTACTTTGGTTATGCGGACGTTATAAAGATACTGTCATTTCACGTCACTCAGGCTCACTTGCAGGAAAGCGCTCTGCAATATCGCTTAGTGTTTGGTCTCTCAATAGGGAGGTGATGGGTCTCCCAATCTTGTTCACGACAAATCTATACACCCTCCAGACGGGTTGACATCCAGGTCTGTTAGAAGAGCCTCCCAGGCTTTCACCTTGAAAGTTTTGATTGCCTCGCAAAGTGCCTTTCTAGCTTCTCTGTAGGCTTCTAGTAACCCATCAATCACCCGATCGGCCCGCCGCGTTGCTCGCTGTAATTCCTTTTTGCAAGGGGCGTTTTTTTGGGCTTAATGGCAATGTCTACGTTCCATCGTTAAACTTCTTGAAAGATGTCCCCTTATCAACCACTGTAACGTCCGGTGTTTTTGGTATGATTCTCTCTTTAAGACTCTCGGATACCTGGCCCGCTAGGAGTCCGACTTACAAATCTTCTCCTTGTCCATACCTATTAGAGATAATACTAATGGCCATGTCCTCCTCCACTAATGATCTGGTCTACATAAAACTTGAGCATATGTAGTCCCTGGTGCCTTGGTGCCTTACTGTAACAGTGAAGGTTCTCAGTTGTGAACTCGTGACTGGTTTAAGAGATTCACTTTTTTTTTTAGCCTCCGGAACCACCGTTAAGATATATCTTCAGAGGATGAGATGAATGAATTATGTGTGAAAAATGACATGCCTGACTGGGATTCGAACCCGGGACCTCCGGATGAAAGGCCAAGACGCTACCACTCGCGCCACGGAGGCCGGCAAAGAGATTTACCTGAGAGATATAATGTACACTCAGTATTTTTCCTGCGTGCCCAAAATTCAAAGGTCTTCTTGGTATTACTTCCCAACCTACCCTTAAAATTGGAAAAAACCGAACCTCGTTTCTCTACCACCTATCTTGTCAAGTTCCGATAGGAGAATATTCATTATCTCAGGCGTCTCACCTTCGACTATCATGAGATAGCTGTCCCTGGTATCAGCTAGATCATCATCTGATCATTATTACCATATTTTTATTAATTAAATTTAAACTACAATATAATGGACAAAATTAAAACAAAATATGATTGTTTTTGTTGCAAAAAAAATCTATAATTTCATTTTTTCCCTATTCTACGGCTTAAATTTATAAAAATTATGCACCAAGTAACTTAGAAAAGTGATTGTTTATGGGAAAACATAAAATTAAAAAAAACTTATGTTAAACAATCTTGCTTAGTTTTATTCCAGTGGAAATTTGTTTTTTTTTTATTTTGTTGGAATTTTTATTAATTTATCCTTGCTTTTGGGGTCCACTAACCACAGCGGCCTATGATGTTTCACTCGCATTGGTATGAAAATCAGTCGCGAATGAATATGGTTTAATATATTCCATCTGGACAAAACTGTCACTAAAGATGGAAATGTTATTTAGATTTTTAAATTTGAGTAGCTTACTTAACATCATTACAATATTATTAATCGTATTACTACCGATTAAATCGATATATCGATTGAATAGATGGAATTTACATAAAGTATAAAAAAAATCCTTGCTAAGCAGCTAAATATTAACAAAAATTACCACTTCTAAATCTCGTGTAATTTATTTTTATTTTTAAAAATGATTAGATTTACATATTTTTGAAACTATTTAAATTAAAATGTTATATTTTATTTTAGACCATAAGGAGAACAGTATTTTTATAAGTAGAGAAAGCTTCAAGGATTGAAGCTTTTATAAAAAAGAAAACTGATAAGAAAATGAGTGATCCAGATTTGCTGATAAATTTGTTTGTAATTAATTTATTTTTAATAGTAAAATTTTTTTTTATAATTTGTTTATATTTACGTAAACCCGTAAGTAATCGCTGTGAATTAAGATATTACTATATTTTTATAAGATAAATATTGCATTTTTACTGAAATCATTTTCTCATAGAACTTTTATACAGTAAAATCTGTCAAAAGAATTTAATTTTTAAGATAAACATGCAATTTTTAGAAATATGATTCATAATTATTAACCAATAGAAAGTATTAAAAAAATAAAACTTTGTAATAATATAATAGAATTCCTTCAGAATTTGAATAGAGTTTAAGAATTCAAAAAGGATTATTCTCCGTCATTGATAAAGTTAAATGTTACGCTTTTCCTTTAGACTTTACTTATTTATTTGTTTTATTTTTATATAATCTAAAATAAATTTAAAAAAAGATATATTTTACATTCAATGGTTTAAGCAGCCAGTAAATTGATAAAATAGTGAAAATTGATGAAAATTTAAAATTATTAATAGATGATAGTTTATACAAAGGTATAAAAGATGAACTTTTGGACATTTAAAAAGAATATTTTGTCCTTAACCATCTAATAAATTTAAAAAAAAAAATGACTTCTTAGATCTAAGATGAAGTTTTAAACTACTCCTACCTCTGTGAAGTCTTACTTAGAAAAATGGGATTATATTTGTTTGATGTACATTAATTAAAAATTTTTTAGGGTTAAGATAAATAATAATTTTTCTTCAATACTGGTAATAATCTTCTTGAGTTGGACAGATAATGTAATGGACTGTTTACAAACGAAGGAAAATTTATTTTTTTATTGCTTTACATCATCTGTTCCAGTTTATTTTTTGACTGTAACACATGTAAAAATAAATCTCAAGAAGCACCAGTTATAGATGTTTTTTCTAAGAGTAGTGATATCCTTTACACCTCAACCAGTTTCTGTTGATTTGTGATCATATATTTGGGGAAATTGAAGTAAACAACGGAAACAGTTTCATTCCTTGCTTTCCTTTATAAACCTGGAAAAGAATGTTTGTTATTCTTTCATTAGATTCTGTGAATATTACATTATATTGTTTTTTCTGTCTAATTTATTTACGACAAGAAAATATTTCAAACACAAAGATAAATGCGTGTTAGAATTAAAATAAATTAAATCATCTGAGTGAATTAGTGTGTTAATTTTACAAATCAGTATCCCAATTGTTAACATGATTAAAAATCTGGAGTCTTTTGCGGATTCAAAGTAGAAGTCTAATTCTGAATTGGGTTTCAGTTGGATTTCGTTGGTAATGCTAAATGAAATAAGCAGATTTGTACATCGAAAATGAAGTGTAACGTTTAGTCAATTTTTTTTTTTTTTTGTAGAAGTATGATAGATGGATAATGAAAAGGTTTTATTTTTAAACATAATTCAGGAACTTGCTGGAAAATTCAAGAACATAATATGTAATCATGCAGTATTATTAGTCGAAGGAACATAGTGATGATTATTGATTTCTGTATACATCATTCTCTGTCTTAAGATGATTAAAGATAATAAATTTTTAATCATCAATTAAAAATCAATCATTTCAATCAGATGGTTTTTTTTTTAGGAATTTTTTATTTTAAACTTTTAATGCTACCATTAATTACAAACGTGCTTAATGTTTAGTTTCATTAATGATGAATTACATTTTTTCAGTTAACTATTTTTATAAATAATTATCCAAAGTTTATATTATCAAACACGCATAATTGTTTCCTTGTTAAACTTTGCAGTCTTGGTTTTCAATAAATTTTTATTTAATTTGAATCTGAGTATTTAAAAATATCTATTCAGCCAAGTCAGTATATAAATTAAAGAAACTTTTACACATTTTATCTTGGTCAAACTATCATCTGAGCGGTGATTCTTAAGCGATGATTATTAAGAAGTCTGCCTCTTTAAGCAACATACCGTTACTTTGTAAATACCATAAATGGTAAAAGTTTTATTAAGTGTCGGATAAGCTTCAAAGAGTATGCCTGAGAATATACAATGGAAATCCTGTAGAAAATAAAAAAATTTCATGCCTGATTGATACTACTATCGAGATGAAACGAAGAGACGCTACCAGTCTACCTACAGAAATGGCACTTAAAAAAATTTTTTATTTGCAAATTCTACTAAATACTACGTCTTTTTTCATTTCTGGTGCATATTTTAAATAACGTTTTAGATTCAGCAGTTAAAAATGAATATATATATGATATAAACATAACATGTTAACATATGTCACGTTAAATGCCGGCCTCCGTGGTGCGAGTGGTAGCGTCTTGCCGTTCAACTGGAGGTCCCGAGTTCGAATCCCGGTCAGGCATAGCATTTTTTACACACGATACAATTCATTCATCTCATCCTCTGAAGATATACCTTAACGGTGGTTCCGGAGGTTAAACAACAAAAAAAAAAAAAA
>JAAAKQ030507228.1:4980-19983 GCA_010016005.3 Zanna intricata | reverse complement strand
TGGCACAGACATTCGGTCTTATGCTCTAGGGCGACCGAATGGGGTGGTGGCGGGAGAAATGCCAGCAAACCAATGTCCGGGTAAAAAAAAAAAGAAAAAAAAAGTAACCCTCCTCTTGGGAAATAAGCTGCAGCATAACTAATTTAAGATAATAATATTGCATTATTATTATTATTATTCTTTTTTATTTTTTCTTATTCATTTATTATTAATTTTTTTTTGTTAAGATTAAATTATTCGATTGGTGTTCTTCTACAAAAAAAAAAAAATTAAAACTTTTCTTAAAAATTCAAAATAACGTTTTATATATATTTGTTCAAATAGGAGGACTTTTGTTCCCTTTAAAAAAAATCATGAAATGAAAAATCATGAATAATATAAATAGCAACCGTTAATTCCATTGCTTCAATTAAAATGGTTTAATAATTGTAATAAAAATAATAATAATAAGCTTATTGAGCTGAATGATTAAACGCATTTAATAGATAGCAAAATGCATTGCAAGCTTCACCGGTATCGCTTTACACGTTTTATTTTTAGAATTGCTCGTAAAGCTATTAATATAATGTTATTCCAGAAATTTTTTAATAATAGATTGGATTTTGCCATATTTCCTCAAAAATGAACTAAAAATATCTTTTTATTATAAATATAAATGCTCGAAATCGTATAAAAAGAAACGAATAGTATTTATAATCAGTCTTAACACGTCTGCTAAAAGTATTTTTCAATCATACCTTCTAAAAATAACCAAGGCATATTTATATCACTAATGATTATTAAAATACAGTTTTTTTTTTGGTTTTCTTTTTAATCCGCTTATTACAGAATTTTATTTAAATAATTCAACATAAATTTTTTGTGGTTTAAAAAGTCTTATAAAAAGGTATGCAAAATTGTCAGCAAAGAACAAATTTTTAAAATCACTCATAAAAGTGCAAGTGAAACACGAATCACGGATTTTCATACTTATATATCAAAATTCACCTTTTTTTTTAACCTCCGGAACCACAGTTAAGTATATCTTCAGAGGATGAGATGAATGAATAGTAGCGTGTGTGAAAAATTCCATGCCTGACTGGGATTCGAACCCGGGAGTACCTCCCGATGAAAGGCCTAGACGCTACCACTCCGCCACAGAGGCCGGCATCAAAATTCACCTAATAATCCGAAATTAATTAAGCTAAATGTTAATTAACTTGGGCTTATATTATTGTTTTTTTTTAAGTCTTAACAATTGTTGTTGTTTTGACATAGGGTACAATAAGATTATACTTTTTACTTTCTTGTTCCAAGTAAAGAAAATATTGTGATCGCGAAAAATTTCAGTTTTTAGATTTCAACGGAAATATCCATTTTGACTATCCCTGAATTCATTTTGACTCGACGCGACGTCTGTACGTACGTATATATCTCATATAACTCAAAAACTATTAGCCGTAGAATCGTGAAATTTTGGATTAGGACTGTTGTAACAGCTAGTTATGCACATCACCTTTTGATTGCAATGGACTAGAATTTTGGACAAAATTGTCCAAAAAAAGTCCAAAATCCAAAAATAATTTGAATTTTGGAATTTTTCTTAACTGCAGTAATAATTCTTCATTGAGAGCTTTTCAACGATACATCATAAGTGGTACTTATTTTTATTGATTCCAGAGTTACAGCCAAATAAAATTTTAATTAACAAAATATTTGAATCTTACAAGGGAAAAGCACATCGGCTCGAATCAAAGTTCATCTCCTTTTTTTTAACTTTTTTTAAAATTTAAATACGTTGATTTATTAATAATTATTAATCTCTGATTGTAAAAACAAATTTACGATTAATAATTCAATAATAAGAAAAAAAAATTTTAAAAATGAAAAAGTATCAGAAATTAATGAAGTAAAATTTTATGTACTTTCAATTTTTTTTTTTAAATGATTATATGTAATTTAATAGGCGAACAAGGGAGTCATGTACTGTCCACATCAGTTTTTTTTGTTAACTGTAATTAACAAATTACAGTTTGTTACTGTATTCTTATTCTTTAAGACTTTGAGGGTTGGCCTCCCCACGGCCTCTGCAGTTTTTCTTCCCACCACAAACTAAGCTGAAGAACACTTTACACTAGTTCTGTACCTATAACTACCTTTATTTATGAAGATTATTCAGTCGAACGTTATAGGTCTTCGGTCCCCCATTGAAGATGTTAGAATATTGACGCACGCACAGGAACCATTATTAATCATGTGCTTCCAGGAAACATACCTTCTACAACAAAATTTAGTAACACTCAAAGGCTATTTCTGTGAGAGACACGACTTTGTAGTTGACAGTTGAAGGAATGGTGGAGTTGCTAACATATAATAATAATAATATTAATATTATATAATATTTTTCCAATTTATCCGTATTCCTATCCTTCATGAACAACCAACCTCATAAACTTTATGTTTGATCTCATGACATACAATAAAGATTCAATACCATCTATTTTCTTCCAACAAATGTTTCACCATATTCTCTACAAGACAAACCGGACGCAAAAGATGGATCGAAACAAAACCATACCGGGTGCGCATTTATTGTTAATGACAGAACCTATATGTTTGGTCTACCTGATATTACGAGTATGTTTACTGCTTAATTATACGCTATTAATTATATGAATATTATTAACCCTAAGTACCATTATATCGTTGTTTGTAGTGATCTTGTAGTGCTCTTCAAGCCATGGAAAAATTTTATTCCAGATATCCTATCTTCACCGAAATCTAAAATACAGTCGCCGAGTTGAACCACTGCAACACACAAGTGGGTTTCTGCTGGATCTCTAGCCATGTGGGAATTCCGGGTAATGAACGAGCAGATTCCGCAGCTAAAGATGCATGAAGTCAAACATCTTTTACTACCCGTGTTACAGCATCCGACGTTATTAGCTATGTAAAACCCACTCTTCGCACAAAGTGGCAAGTTGATTGGACGGCTGCATTTGATAACAAACTGCGGCATATTAAAGATTCTGTGTTTCCAAGGGACTCCTCATGCAGAAAAATCCATCGTGAGGAAGTGGTCCTCTGTTGATTGCGTATAGGACATAGGAGAACTATTCACGGGTATCTCATGTCAGCAGTAAACGCACCAGTATGTATGTATACGATTCAACTGCCGCCTGACTGTGCGCCACATCCTTGTGGACTGCGTGCGTTATGCGGCCTTGCGTCGTAAATTTAAATTGCCCAAGACTATTCATCATATCCTGGGTAAATAACAAGGAGGTTTTAGACCGAATGTTATTATTTCTCCGGAAGATCCATTTGTTACAAAAAATTTAATGTGGTTATTTAATTTTGTTTTCTTTAATGGTTCTGTTATCCGAGAAGGGGCTCTTTACACTCCTCTCGGACATTCTTGATTTTATTTTCCTTTTTTAAATCTGGTATATATTTATTTTATTTTTTCTTCTTATTCTGATTTTAGATGTACGTTTTTTAAGTTTTTTTTTTATTTGTTATAAGTTTTAGCTTTTTTTTTAATATTTTAGTTTTTTTAATATATTTTAGTTGTAATATGACCTGTGATATTAGTTGTAGGTTTCTGTTTATATTTTTTAGGTTTTTCTTAGTTTTTTTTTTTTTTTTTAGTTTTCGTTATCTGATTTTGCTTTTAACTACTTATATTTTATTCCGGATGATGATAACGCTCAAGCGTTTTTCACCAAAAACAAAAAAAAAAATGTAGCCAGGTAAATGTAACATTGCACCATGACTGTGAAACCGTGTTCTGCAGGAAGTTTGAAATGTTGCTTTTGCTCTGTTTCTACAGGAAAAATAATAGGATCTCCACTAAATATATAATCTGATCAACGCAAAAGTAGTTTACTAATATTCTGGTACTGCATTTTGTTCCAAATAAAGAGGCATTTCAATAGAATTGATTTGGTTAAATAAACTGTAGAACTCGTCTTATATAGCGATCAATATTAGAATTGATCTTCACTCAAAAGTAAACTCTTTAAAGTGAATAGTTTTGATCTCTTTTCTGGATATACACCAACAATTTCTTCACTTGTAAAAATTCATAGTAAACCTTTTTGACCTTTTTGTTTAGAAATTTTGTATTATTTTCTTAATTTGGATGATTTTAAGACTTCATTGTATTGTACACTTTTTCTTTTTTTTTTAAGAATGCTTATTTCTGGTCTTAGCATCAATTTTTAAATTTTTGTGTTAATACAAAACTTTTCCGTTTTTCAACAATTATTTGTTTTTTTCATAATTGAACATTACATGAATCGTGTTGCAAAGATTAATCAATTTGAATGTATTCCAGAATTCTCCAGGTATTTAAGTACAGTTATCCAAATTCAATCCCGTACAGTATAAAAAATAATTTTAATGGATAACTAGTCCGCCCAAGTCTTAAAGTCTTTTTTACTTACCAAACGAGAAGACAAGCTCAAAATTTGTATGTCATTTCTACGAACATATACTCCGAATAGAAATATGTTCTCGATTCACTAATTATATTGAATGTTGTTTTAATGAACTTACTCTTTAATAAATATTGTAACTCATAACACAATATTTAGAAATACATATCATTCTATGTAGTCAGATGTAATCAATCTAGAGGGTTGCCATAACAAAATTAAAAAAAAAAACTTGTGTATTCTGTTTAACCATAAAAAGGAAAGAAAATTAAGAAATCTGTATAACAAATTAATTCAATATATTAAAAAACAAGAATTTGATTAACATGTACGCAAAAAATTATAATTAAAAAAAAAATAGAAACAAAATTAATAATGTAGATTATTAAAAAAAAAAAACCTCAAGTTCTGTGGTGTTAAAATTGTTTATTTACAAATTAGGTCAGACTGCGACTTTAATACTTCCTTTTTTAACTAGTGGACTAATAATCTTCATAGCGTTTCCTTGAAGACTGTAAAATGATAATGTTTTTTTGTATATATCTGTTAATTATTAAGAATAATCAAATTTAATTCAAACTAGGTCGTATTAATTATGATTTTTACTGTTATAAATATATTAAATTAGTTATTTAAACTAATTTAAATTAACTTTATTAACGTGTTTGCGTAATTTTTGTTTCCGTTGAAAACAATCTTTGTTGTGTTGTCTTAGAATTCATGGTTTTTTTTTTATAAACCTATTATAAAAATTGAATATAAAAATAAATTATTTTTGTTTAAGGATATCTTGCTATTTTATAGAATTCTATAAAAATAAAAAAGAATAATCGACTGAATCAAGCGGCATAGTCTCTGTGAGAACTAGGCCATTTTTGGAATTCCGTATTTGAGTGCTTATTTTTTCTTTATCCAGTAACTACTTTAAAGTTCTTCCACTGATTCCATTATTTTTTACTTTAATATTTCAAAAAGCAATTTTTTTATTTTCTAAAACTCCACAACCGGTTGCTACGATTTTTTCATTAAATAGTCATCAAAGATATTGTTTTAATGACACATAAGTAATAGTAATAGAATTATAGCCCAGAATAAGTTTCAAAAAATTACAAAAATTCTAATCAGAAGTTTACCTCTATTTGTGAGCTACATTTAAGTAATTCGATCAACTATTTTCTCATGTGAGTCATATATTTTTCCGCAATGTTTTAAGTGAAATACTTAGAAATGTTATTTGAGAAACAACTGATATAGAACAAGTATGTTGTTAAACACGCAACACTTTATAACACACTCAGGGTTTATTGATCTAAACCACTTTTCACCTTAAAATTAGTAATAAAAATATTTTTACTAGTTTATTTGGATCAAGTATATTATTTTACAAACTTCAATTACCGATCGCATATAGTCATTTTAAAATATTACCTATTCGTCTCGAAGAACACTACAAAGTACTTAGGGTATTCTGAATGATCTTTAGTAAATTCTGTTTACTTTAGATTATTCCAATATTATTAATTATCAAAATTATTCCAATTTAGACATTAATGAAACATTCCAACTCAATTTTTATTCGATTATCTCACGCCACACTCTGATAATTTTACATGACAGATTAACCACCAATTTTTTTAATAAACTTTTGGTAAAAAAGTATAGTATCACTTTCGGACACATAAAGACTGGTAGGTGAAATTAAGTTTTATTTACGTTTGAGGTATTAGGAGTACGAAAATATCATTCACTAAAATCTTAATCTCATTATATATAAAATTTGTGATTTAAAAATCCCTAAATTCTAAATTTAAATTTAATTATGTAATAGCATTGTTGTATATAAAGTTGTGCATGCAAAAATTTAATGAAGATTGGTTTAGTCGTTCCTGAGTTACCCTTAATTTAAAGTCAACAACAGATATAACCTCAATTTGAGAATTTTTTTTCATCGCAAGAAAATTAATTTTCTTTACGATTTCAGATATGAAGACCATGTAAAAACTACCATTCATGTATAAAATTTAATGATAATCTCCAAAACTACTATATCAATTTCATTAAAATCTAGATATACTGTAGTGGTGCATCTAAAGTTGTGCATGTAAAAATTTGAAGATTGATTGATTAATTCTTCAGTAACGATCAATTAAAGGTCTCTCTTTATCAGTTTAGCCTCCTCATCCTCATTCAACCTCTACTTCAGAGGATAAATGAGGATGATGTGTATGAATGTGGATGAAGTGTAGTCTTGTACAATCTCAGATCGAGCACTCCTGAGAAGTGTGGTTAATTGAAACCCAAGCACCAAAGAACACCGGTATCCACGATCTAGTATTCAAGTCCGTATTTAAGGTCAAAAACAGAAAACATAACTTCAAATTGAGATTATGTTAACTTATTATATTATTCATACGCGCTATGCAGAGCGAGTTGCTGATGCGTGCTGATGAGCGAGTTTAAACTCCTTGCTTTTATGTACGGTCTATTCGTCTCATTTACAATTACTATTATCAAATTATAGTTTTAATTTTCATATAAACAGAAAATATATTTTAATATTAAATAATCAAATTATACCTCTTAGTTTTCTCATTTAATTTATGTTTTGTAGATTTCTTACGCAAAAATTTATACAAAATAGAATAACGATAAGTTATTTTACAATAAAATAAATAAAGAACTGCACAAGAATTTTTTTTAATTCACCATATAAGCTTAAAACTTGTGCGTTGATATTAACTGATTTTTTTTTTCATTAAAAGAATTTTGACGTATCAAAGCATAGTATCATCATTCAAATTAAATAACATGTTCTCTTATTTAAGATTATTGTTTCAGTTTATTTAAAAAATTAAAAAAAAAAAAAAAAGGCTATCTGTTCATGTATGTAATAGCACATCATTATGTTCGTTTCACATCTCGAGTACCGTAGTCGATTGATAGTTTTCCGTTAGAAAACTGGAACGCAGTTATTTGGCGTTATCACTGAACTAGAACTCTACGTTTTATTGTTTTTATTAGACTTCATCAATAAGGTAATATGTTAGGGTAGTACGATTTGTTTATGCTTCAGTAACTTAATCACGTGAATTAAGTTGATTTTATACGCTTTTAAACTTCAAAAAAGAGAAATGAATGGATACTAAAGTTATTTTGGCTAAATATGAAAGTCATATTGCAAAATAATGTTAACCAAGTACGTCTTCAATCCCAATATTAGCTGCCAGTAATTTTGAAGATTTTGGAACTTAATAACATGCTACGCTAAATAACATAAAACGCTAACCAAAGGCTAACCAAGGCGTAAAACTAATCATTTTCTTGCGAAAATTACGTCGCCTGTGCTAGCACAAAATATTTAATTACCAAATCCATTTTTAAATACTAATATTCCTATTCATGAAAGTTATAGTATTTTTAATTTCCAATTATTATAAATTTGTTATTATCAGATGATAACTGGAAAAACCGCTCTATCATAAATCCCCTTATTGCGCGAGAGCAATAATTGTAATAAATGTAATTTCTTTTGTTTTCTTTTTTAGAAAAATTTAAAATGAATTGAAATTATGTAGCTGAAAGAAAATGACTTGGGAATAAAATAAGATCATTTTGTTCTTTTATCATTAATACGAGGCAAATAATAAATTTCAAACTCATCGAGGTTCCAGTTGTAGTGGCAAAAGAATTCATTACATGACTTCCTTAATAATATGATTTTATCTATCTATTGTATAATATTATATGAATATAATATGATTTTAAATTACATAATTTTCAGTTAATATTCGATAATTATTTGTTTCACCAAATCTGTTACATATTGTAGCGTGTAAAAAATGGCATGCCTGACCGGGATTCGAACCCGGGACCTCCAGATGAAAGGCCGAGACACTACCACTCCGCCACGGAGGCCGGCTATGTAATAATACTTATTAAATTACATATTAAATTTCAATAAAATTTTGTTTCACGAATAGCTCTGATTTTTTTGTCATTTTTTAATTGTTATTATTGAATTATTATTTATTGAATTTTTTTTAACAATCACGGGTTAATAATTATTAATAAATCAATATATTTAAATTAAAGAAAAAGTTAAAAAAACCATTACTTAAAAAAAAAGTTTAAAAGAAAAAAGGAGATGATGAAGTATGATTCCAACCAATATGCCTTCCCTTGTAAGATCCTAATATTTAATTAATTAATGGAACCAATGAAAATAAGTACTACTTATGATGTATCGTTGAAAAGCTCTAATGAGTGCTTATTAGTGCAGTTAAGAAAAAGTCCAAAATCCAAATATTTTGGGATTTGGAGCTTTTTTTTTGGACACTTCTGGTTCAATCGATTGCAATCAAAAAGGGAAGTGCATAAGTAGATATTACAACAGTCCTAAATCCGAAATTTCAACATGCTACGACTAATCGTTTTCGAATTATGCGAGATACGTACAGACGTCACGCCGAAATTAATCAAAATAGATTCAGGGATAGTCAAAATGGATTTTTCTGTTGAAATCTGAAAACCAAAATTATTCACTATCACAATACTTACTTTATTTCGTACAAGGAAGTAAAAAAATGTACCCAAAATGAATAGTTAACTCAAGGAAATTAAATATATTTTTTCATATTCAAAGTGTGTTGTGTTATGAAACCTATTTTGTTTCGACAACATATTTTTCAAAATTGTGTTACCATCATAAGTGTATTTGAATTTACTTGAGAATAAACTAAACAGTGTTTTTACGTTTTATTTTATTTAATGAATACAAATGAATAGTCAATGCTTCTCAGATTGTGTTTATGCGCGCTTTCGTGCGCAGACTTTAACATTGTCGATGTAAAAAAGGACGTATATAAGTCAACTACAAGTCGCAATAAAATTATGCAGTTGTTATAGAATCAGTTGATAATGTTAATAGCAGCCGAACACACGCACACATATTATATCCCCTTGAGTTAAGTGCATCAAATAGCGTATTGAATGCGTTGGTTTGTGCGCTCCACACGATATACATTATGTTATGCAACTTCACAGAAACTTCGTCTTCCTGTATCACTATAAATAAAACAATAACTAACCATCTTAAAACTGGTCACTACATTTATAAAATACCCTGAATTTCCATTCCAGTTTCTATAACATTACAGTATTCCATTATTCCTTATGTATAACGCATATTAAATTATCTGATTGCATCGGTATTTATATTACAACCATTTGTGTTATATTCATTTCCATATTGCCTTTAAAGATAAATATTCATATATTATCTATATGTGATAATAGCATACCTATAAAACGTGATAAAAGTTCATTTTACTGCTTTTATCAATAAAGTTTATTTTCATTGCGTAAATAATTAACAAAATAACAGATTACTGTTTATTTTGAATAATAATAATATTTTATGAAGTATTTTCAATATATTTTTTTCTTTTTTTACAATCTAATGTATATTCTGACCGTTTTAATTCATGACTTAATTTGTAATAAAACAAAATTGAAATAACTGTTGGGTATTTTATTCAATAATAATTATTAAGAAAATGGTCCTATTGAGAGAAAATGATAGAGAAATAAAAAAATTGAAATTTAATAAAATTTTGGAACATGTTCATCGAATTGAAAATTAAGGATAATATAGTAATGATTGATTTCGAGGATATTTGAAATCTTTAGAGACTATTGAATAATAATGGTAATGAGGAATGACCTGAGAGTAATGGCAAAAAATTTTTGGAATAAAAAAATATAAATAATTGATGCAAGAAGTTGTAGACCGATTTTTATACATGGATCAAGAAAGTTTTTCAACCCATTCATATAGCAATTTTTATTTTTTATTTTTGACAAAATATCTTTATACGACTGCCTAAAAAGGAGTGTAATGTATTTAGGGTCTATATACGTATATATGTTTGTTCCACCGTAGCAATTCAACAACCAAACCGATTTAAATGTATGATGCCGCCCGCGTTGGAATCCTTACGTTACCGGGAGTGTCATAGGCTACATAAATAAATAAATATACATGTAGTAGTGGAGATTTGGAGTGATAGTAGTGGTTTGAAGCAAAAAATTTAATAAATTGAATTGATGAACTCTTTTTTTACTATTTAGCCTTCGGAACCACTATAAGGTATTACCTCCGGAACCACGGTAAGGTATTATTTCAGAAGATGTAATGAATGTTAGTGAGGTTTAGTCTTGTACAGAGAGTCAGGTCGACCGTTCCTGAGATATGTGGTTAATTAAAACCCAACTACTAGAGAACACTGGTATCCACGATCTAGTGTTTAAATCCGTATAAAAGTAACTGGTGAGCCTCAATCACTGTGTTAGGTATGTAGTGTTTGAACTGAATGATTCAAATCAATCTAATAAATAATATTACAAAAATAGAACTGAATTTACGTTATATAAAATAATTTTTTTTTTAATTTGTTTAATAATAATGGACTTCCCGTTGGGACTGCTGCGAGGCTAGAGTTGTGGGGTGATGGAAGCACCTCGTGTGAGGCTAGACCAATCATAACTGATGGTGATGAACTGGTAACAACCAGATGGATGGTGAATAACTGGTGCCCCTGGAGCGCTGTTTTGGGAGGTGCAACTGGGTGCTCTTATAATATATCTCCAAAATTCAAACTAGGTATTTCCTAGTATAATACAAAATCACTAAGGAACCAAACTAGAAAAAAAACTTCAAAAATTAACGGATATACTCAGAAAAATCAAGTAGCCATCGCTTCAGCTTTTGTGAGCTCCTACAAACGCTCTTTGCGGAGTTCAATAACAGTACAATTAGAGATAATACTGTCGGCATCGGATTGAGGATCAAATCCAATATTGTCGTATCTGATGCTTTAGTGGAACAGGGCAAAATGGAACGGAATATGCTGCCACTAATATTGTGCTGGGCTGTGATGGTCCATTAACTATAAGGGACTACCCAAGATAGAGCTGTCGTAGAGTTAAACCCTCACATCTTATCTACGTAGGGCCAGGCCCACGTAGCAGTGAGTCGCCTGAGACAATTGGAGAGTTTAGCCATTAGTTGTTTGGATTCCAGAAAATTTCTGTATGATCCGCACGATAAAAAGACTCTCGAGGAACTCAACCGCTTGAGAAATCTCTCTGAAGAAATCTTTAAGTTTAGATTGGTATACGCCAATTAAACTAATATATTGTAATGCTTAGAATTTTCTAATTTGGTTCAGTACGTTAAATACATTACATCCATAAGTTTTAATATCGTGAATTTTTCTCGATGGCCACTGAAAAGTATTAAATAATACAAATTATTATAAAAATTAAAAAGAAAGATTGTCAAAAAACTAAAAATAAATGGAGCTAAAAAACGACATTAAATCGAACAAAAAAAAAGAAGAAAACAAGGTATGAAAATAATGGACTAAACATCGTTATGCAATATTTAATTAAATAAAATAACCGATAAAAGTAACTAATCAACTTTCAGACAATTTTAATTCGTTTAAATATATATTTCATTAAACAATTACTATAATTTTTCATTTAACAATTATAAAATCCACCTTATCTGTACACTGAAAAAAACTTCTATATCTCTTTCGGCTTACTTGAAAGCCATCATCAGGAGTTAAGAAAATATTATTTAAAGAAAAAAATCTAATTTTTTTTTTTTAGATTTTAAATGATATTTTAGATTTTTTAAATTTTATTGTTTTTTTACTTGAATGTAATATTTTTAACTCCTGATGATGGCTTTCAAGTAAGCTGAAAGATCTAGAGTTTTTTTCAGTGTGTGGTAAGGTGGATTTTATTAATTGTTGATATTATTTAATGATAAAATATATTTAAACGAATTAAAAACTGTCTGAAAGTTGATTGGTCACCCATTATTTTATTTAATTAAGTATTGCATAATGATGTTTAGCCCTTTATTTCCATGCCTTATTTTATATTTTTTAAGTTTTATTTATTGTCGTACTTTAATTCAATTTTTTTTGCCAGTCATGTTTTTTAATTTTTATAATTTTTTTTAATTTCCGTCGTTGATTGTTATTTTTATTGAATCAATAAATCAGCTGAATTATTGAATGTTAGAAGTGGAAATATACCATAAGGGTTTATTGATTGAAGAGAAATTCAATTTAAAGAAAAAATGTTGACGTATTTTAGACCAAAAATAAAATATTAAAACCGTGTCAAATGCACGGCAAAGACATCAAACTGGATTTTAGCTTTTTACATGAAATTTGGATCATGAGAAAGTCAGAAGGATAAACAATAGACTTTTTAAATGTTCGAATAACAACGTAGAGAAATCTTCGAAATTTCTTACAATGAAAAGTTATTTAAAAAAAAAAGTGAAGAACTAGAGGAGGTACATTCGTAGTAACATCTTGTCAAAATAACCAAGATTAGAGGACCATATATGAGGATCCGGAATAATTTGGCTCTAGAAAAATAATTTCTTTATGAAGTCGTCTGTCAGTTGACTAAATTTGTTGCGATTCCTCATTCCCTTGTGTTTTGTGCTAATGTTTTGACTTCACCGTATTTCCTAATCCTATATTCCCAATTATCTATTTCATAGATTCTATTTTTCTTTTCCTTTATAGTTTCTATCTTCTAAACTGAAATTTATTAGCAAATTAACTGTATCTTGATGCCTCAATACATGGCCCGTCAACCAGTCATCTTTTCAAATGATCCTTTTACAAATCTCTTTCCTTTCGTTATAAAGCCTCTTCAGTTAATTAAATAAAACAACATCCTTGTGTTATACCGTTTTTAGAAGGCGTTCACTTTTTTTTTAATTTTCTTTGATAAATTTTCCATGTTTTACTCTCTTTATCTGTTTAGCCTCCGGAACTACCGTAAGGTATTACTTCAGAGGATGAATGAAGATTATGAGTTTGAATAATGTTTAATAATATTATGAATAATATTAGATTAATAATATATTAGATTATGTTTAATAATAATGAAGTGTAGTGTTGTACAATCTCAGGTCGACCAGTCCTGAGAAGTGCGGGTTTTACTAATCATTTAGAAGTACACTGTACAGAACAGTTATTTCTGTCTAATATTTACATTTACATTTGAAACTAACAGATTTCTTTGTTACATAAACGTCCTTCTTTGCTAGTACCGTCGTCTCCTTTTAGCTCGGCAATTATTAGCCTATTCTTTGTGATTTTACTACTAAATAATATTTTTTTTCTACAATCATGAATTTAATTCATATTAATTCATTACAGAAGCTTTTGAAGTTTGTATGTAGAAATATGGAAGGAAATTTTTTACCTTATGAAAAATGCAATGCCAAACCGGGATTCAATCCCGGGACATCCGGACCAAAGCCTCAAATGCTACCACTCCATCCGGAGATCGGCTTAATATTTAACGCGTTAAATATTAAGCCGATTATTACAGAAATACAGATATTTCCGTAATATGTAATTCTTCATTAATCCTTTTTTCTTATAAATTTCATTGTCATGTTTTTTGTTCTTATTTATTTAAGACCAAGAACTTAGAAAATAATCAATGAAGAATGCAATAGGTATTGAGATTTAAAGATTACGACGAGAACAGGAAGAAATGGAAAAATGCATCAAAGCAATCAAGTGATTGATAAAAATAAATTATTACCTTACGGTTCAGTACACATAAGCTGAACGAATCTTTAATCATTAATTTTAAATGCCAAAACTTATCTGTTATTTAAGTTATAAGAAAATTGATTATTTAGTTAATAAAAACTTTAATTTATTATTTCCTTTTATTGGAAATAGTGCCACTCCCACATAGATATTCTTATGAAATCAGCTGTATTAGTATTTATTAAAAAATGTTAAAAACAAATAAATAGGTCAAAAAGACATTACCATAATTTTAATAGAAATACATATTAACCTTATAAGGTCTGAGTATCGTGTAGACCTTCCTTGAATTCCGTTATAAAAGTATTACGTTACACAATGTCATTATTAATTCCAAACGCAGGACAGTTAATTCATTTGTTTTCCTGATTTTAGAGTACAGTATACCGATTAAATTACTAGATCTAAAGATTACAACAGAATCTTATTAAAATTGGTTGATTTATATTAAAATAAGATTGTTAGTTATTATCTTAAACGACACGAATTCCAAATATTGGTTAAATTTATTTATAAAAAAGATTTTTGATGAACCATTTCATAATTATAGTTAATCGACATCAGATATTTGTCATCCTAAATGAAAGTTCCGAAATACATTATAATTTTTTTTTTTTTAAAGTTCGAAGTATTTTTCTTATTAATTAATCTTATTAAATAATTTTATTACAGCTAAATGAATGTAAACTTGGGATATACTGTTAAAATTCACCTTTTTTCATTATCGATTCAAATAAAAAGATTTTATAGTAAATTACGAAAGTTCACTGATGTGAATTTCCTATTTTATATAAATAATAAAAATCAAATTTTTCTGTTTTTTTTTTTTTTTTTTTTTTTTTTTGCTTGCACAGAAATGTATCAATTAAATAAATTCATACATTAGCGGGTAATAATTACCCGAGGAAAATTCATTAATAAAC
>JAAAKQ030507217.1:5146-19984 GCA_010016005.3 Zanna intricata | reverse complement strand
CCACCAAAGAACACCGGTATCCACGATCTAGTATTCAAATCCGTATAAAAATTTTTATCTTCACTAGGATTTGAACCCTAGAACTCTCGACCTCGAAATCAGCTGATTTGCGATGTCGCATTAACCACTAGACCAACCCAGTGGGTTATTTCTGTTGCTATCTGTATGTATGATTACTGGCGTTCCTCTACATTGATGGTATGCATACTCGCTGATTGTGAGGATCACCTGGTGGGAGTGGGGAACAGCCCCCTGGGGAGCTGCCGTTCGTGGTGTGCACACTGCTGGGCGGCAGTGATAAAGCACGAGACTCCTCCTCTCCACAGTCAAGAAGACTATATAAAAAACCGAATCCCGGTGTGTCCTCGTTCGCGGGGCCACATTACAGGCATAGGTATAAAGACTGTCCCGGCCTCTAGGCTGGGGATTAGGGTCGATTATATTGCTTCTGGTCTCTTGCTCCAGAGGATAGAGGCAGGCAACGGAAAATATGAAAACCGTTGGGCTGACCTGCCGGTGCACAGGGAGCCTCATAGAGTGGACAGGATCCCTTCCAGGCTGTGCTATGCTTCATTGTAAGTCCGGGCCGGGGGGGGAAAGGAAAAAATTGTTTTTTTACGATGATTTTACACGTATATAAGTCGTTTAAAGCAGAAAAAAAATTAGTCAAAAATGGATGAAAAATTAAACTAGATTCAGATAAATTGAAATTCGTATGAACGCGGTTCAGAAATATTTTAAAATAAGTAATAGAAATAGATCGGCTTCTCACATATTAATAGAAGGTTACAAAAGAGTTTCCTCTCATAATATGTTTACTTGCCATTTCTAATTAATGTAAGGAGGGGAAGTAAGTAAATTAGTTGCGGAAGAGAGGCGGAAGTTAGCATGATAACCTTAAAACGTTACTGTTCGTGGTTATTATCTAAAGAAGACATGACGTTAGCGTTTTTAAGTCGAGAGTATATAGAAATCTTAAATCACAATTACTTAGAATTAGATGAAATACCGTAAAAATATTAGTATATTTTGAATTTAAACATATGCTACTGATTATTTACATAAAAGACATTCTTAGTATTAAAAATAGATTTAAAAATAAAAAGAATACAAAAATAAAATTATTTGTAAACATTATTTACCAATATGAAAGTAAAAATTCTGATGTGAACACATATAACTTCCTTTTACGCCCGTTAAATTACATATACATATTTTTTGCTGCAATTCATTTAAACTTATTTCATTTGTATGTCAGACACGATACTCCAATTCTTTAATGAAGTTGACAGTTACAAAATTGCTAAAATTATTATTAGTTTATATTAACATCAAATATTTGTATAATTATTAATTCAACAATCATACCTGAAATATTAGGTTAGAGTAAAATTCATTTTACTACTCTTTAAATAAATGTGAGTCATATCTATCTAATACTATGCTTTTTAAATTATTATGATGTAATCATCGACAAAATGAAAACAAAAACGAAACAGGAGAAGGTTACTAAATTTTATGGCGATATTTATTATCAAGTAGACTGAAACAAATGCATAATAATAGGATGCAAATAACAAAATAATAGGATTGTAAATTATAGTTTTCAATTCATTTTGAATAAGCAGATGTTTCCCCAAACCTGATGTGGACACTACATTATTTCCTTTTACGACTATTAAATTATATACACACATTTTTAAAAGTATATAGAATATTATTTCACAAATAATTTCAGATTTTTCCATTAAAAAAATTTTTTTTTATTGTTATTATTGAATTATTATCTATTGTAATTTTTTTTTTTACTATCAGACGTGAATAATTATAAATAAATCAATGTATTTCATTTAAAAAGAAGTTAGAAAAAAGGAGATGAAGCTGGTTCGAACCGATGTTCCTTCCCTTATAAGATTCAAATATTTCATTAATTAAAATTTTATTTGCTATAACATTGGAACCAAGCCGGCCTCCGTGGCGCGATTGGTAGCGTCTCAGCCTTTCATCCGGAGGTCCCGGGTTCGAATCCCGGTCAGGCATAGCATTTTTCACACACGCTACAATTTATTCATCTCATCCCTCTGAAGATATCCTCAATTGTGTTTCCGGAGGTTAAACAAAAAAAACACTAGAACCAAAATAAGTACTACTTATTATATATTTGAAAAGCTCTCAATGATGGGATGGCTTATTACTACAGTTAAGAAAAAGTTCAAAATCCAACTTTTTAGTGATTTTGTGGGTAAAAAACTGCGTTTCAAATATAAACATATTTTTTAGGTTCAGTAAGTTTTTAAGTACAGATTCATTCAAAAGTAAATTTAATATATACATAAGCTCCTGAATTATCCGACCTCGGCTAATCCGCAATACCAGGTAATCCGAACTCAAAACGAAAAAAACGCAAAAAAAATTTATTTTACATTTGGTTTTTTCCAAATCTACAAGAAGCCGTAAGTTTGCCGAGTGTTTATCCCGTGCCTCTCTACATTGATTTTTTGACTTGTTTTTTTATCTCTGGCTAGATTTGTTGATGGCTTATGTTTATTTGTAGCATAAAAATTAGGTAAATGATTAGATGAATGTTGCCATATTTTAAAAATGGTTTCAGGGCGCTTTTGTGTCGTCTGTGAAAAATTATTTGAAATCCATAAATTTAGAAGAGAAACCTCTGTTGTTAATTGATAATTGTCCACGACATCCAGTTCTAGAACAATTGACTCGTGAAAATGGAAAAATTACCACTATGTTCTTGCCATCAAGTTGCACAGATATTTTGACAACTTTTAAGAAAAAGTTCAAAATCAAACTTTTTAGTGATTTTGGGCCATTTTTGTATATTATTGGTTCAGTCGATTGCAAAGTAAAGGTGCACAACTAGATGTTACAACAGTCCTAAATCCAAAATTTTAACATCCTACAATCAATCGTTTTTGTGTTATGTAAGAGACACACGTAATTACAGACATCACGCCGAAACTAGTCAAATTTGATTCAGGGACGGTCAAAACGATCCATTGGAATCTTAAAACCAAAATATTTCGATCACAATACTTCCTTCATACAAAGAAGTTAAAAGAATCCAAAAATCAAATTATTTGTAAATATTATTCACGAAAACGAAAGTAAAAAATAATTTATGTTTTTATTTATTTAACGTTTCCAGTAATTAATAACAAAGAAATTGTCCAGCCAATTAAGATAATTCAAAGTAAACATGGATGTATGAAAATGGTGTAAATGCTTATCTTATGAGTAAGATTTTTTCAAATATTATCGGGTGGAAGTATTGTTTTACAACTTTGGTAAATAGTACGTTCGTTTACAATAAAGATTTATTGAAATATGTTATTAAACATTAAAGATGTAAAACAGTATCTACTGTAGTAAAAAAAAAAAAAATTTACAGTCAGCTGTTTTTTTTCTTTATATGATCATTAATTTCTGTTCAACTAATGTCTTCTATGTACGATAGGTAATTTAAAAAGATTACTAGCAAAAACATGAATGTTTTAACAATAACCTAAAACAACCAACAATTTTCGTCTGGAAACCGGCTTCCATATGATTATTAAGCACTTAATAGTGTCCTTGAAAATATTTCGTTAAGTGTTCTGCGTTAATTCAACTCTACTCTTCACATCAATCCATGGTGTACAAAGGAAGGTCAGCTCCGCTCATTGACTCGAACCGAGACCGACTAGTGGATCAAGAAAGATCATACTACAACGAGCGGCACATCTCAAATCCCAGGTGCATACGGGGGATGGAAGACGGCAATCTTGCAAAAGAAAATCGAGAAATCAAGCAGTAAATTATAACGCTTAAGGCGGTTATTTGACCACCTGGCTTCATTATAATGTCGAGACCAGTTTACAATATATGTATATATATTCGCATTCCATTGGTGTGAGATAATCCAATTAATAAGAGTAGATAATCGGAAGGCGTAGTACGAATGATTTTTTTTAAAGGAAGGAGGCGTGGTTAATGACGTCACGGATGGGAAAAGCTATCCTATCTTTTCGGGTCAATGAGGCGTAACTAGCTTATAAAATACCGCCTAAAGGTACAGATGTAGTATGTCGATATATCGACAGATGAAAGAGATGAATACAAATCATAAATATACTCGCAGTTTGACCCCCTTCCCACTGTCCATGCTGTCAGAAGTACAATACAAACAGAAATCATATTAGAAAGAAAATTAAAAACAAAATGAAATAAATGAATAGACAAATGAAAAAATAAAAATAAAATCACGATTATAAAGCGTGAATTCTTGTAAATCTTTATTCGTATTTCACTCATTAATATACGTAAACATCTACATTAAATAATTCTATATCATAAATTTATTTACATATTATAATTATAAATATATTCTTTGGCAAATGTGGCATTAAAAGTTTTACTGCCGTTTGTAAAAAAAAAAAAACAAAACAGAATAAAATGTTTGTTAATTAAAAAAAACTTGTTATTCCTATATGAAAATAAAACGAAATTGAAAATAAAACTTCTCGGTCTTACGACAGAATTAAATTATTATATTTGCTATAGGCTATGGGTCCTTTTGATTATGATATATCTATAATAAATGATTTATACTTATTCCATATTATTTATTCCATTTTCATGGCAAGATAAATTATACAGTCAAAATTTTTTACGTTGCGGATTCAAAGAAGCATCGTTCATTAAAAAAAAAATTAAATCAAAATTTTAATACAAGACTTTTTTTTAATTGTAGAAAACGTTTCAAGAATAATATTTTGTACAGGTTAGGTAAATTTTTCTTTTCTTATTTGACAAATTTAATTTCTTTCACAATAAAATCATATTTGTAAGATAATTAGAAAGCAAAATTTACCGAATCACTTGAATAAAGAAAGGAGCTCTATAATATCAGATATATGAATTTAGATAAAATTTTATATGTTTTACAGAAATGTCACATATTGTACACATGTAACTGTATCTGTACATACAAGTATCGCTGTTGTCTATATAAGGAAATAGGCAAAAGGTAGCGTACTGTACATATAAACTAGTAGGAGTATCTTGTTAACGGTCTGTTGATATCAGGAGACAAATCTTATTTATGGCCTTTTTAACGAAACTTCTGCATACAAACACAATAATAACTATTACTTAGTGCACGATTTTACTACGTTCGTCGCTTCAGGGTGTAACAATTAACAAAAGTTATTGCTAGTAGTCAATTTTATATTTATTCACATATATATATATATAATTTTTTTTCTTAATAACCCTTTTATTAGTAACATTTGGAAGTTAAGGATTCAGTTGAAAACTCTACTTTTTTACGTGCCCTTATTGCGTGCCCTTATTTTTTACGTGCCAATGGACTTGCTCTACATTCCATTTTTATAGTTCAGCAGATATATTTCTTATTGTTATAAATCTTTTTAGTTTTCCGTTTACACTGAGAATCAAACGATCCAGCATAATAATTAATAATTAACATAATTAATAATAATTAATTAATAAGAATTAAATATGTGCAATTAAAAGTTTTATTGTAATAAAGTCAACTTAAATAATGAAGTAAAATCGGAAAAAAAATTTTTTTTCTTAATTTTTCCACTTCAATTCATCGAAAAATAAAAATTTACTTCTTCTTCTAGTAATCAATCCTAGGATTAGTTTGCAGCAATCTTCCTCCTCCAGGCAGTTCTATAATGTGCAAATCATTGCTTTTCATGTACTTTTTACACCCATCATCCTGCACAGTTTGTTCGATATACACTAGTCTTAGTCCTAGTTGAGGAAATATCTTGCGTTATTTCCTCAACTGCTATTTTATTATGGTATGCAACAAACTATTATGCCATGGTACTACCAAAAATTAAAAGTTACCAATAATTTACT
Source organism: Zanna intricata (assembly GCA_010016005.3). Taxonomy (NCBI): domain Eukaryota; kingdom Metazoa; phylum Arthropoda; class Insecta; order Hemiptera; family Fulgoridae; genus Zanna; species Zanna intricata. The sequence continues at coordinate 14,092 of JAAAKQ030507217.1, read as the reverse complement.
AATCACTAATTTGACAGTATTTTCAAAAACTATTATTTTTTATTTAAAAAAACTTTTCAACAAAAATTTTATTATTATTTTTTAGAGCTCCTTGTAAGTTCTTATAACTTTTATTTTTACATATATATTTTTTTGTTTTTATTTATAATAGTGGCAAATCAACAGAAGAAAAAAATAGATTCTTTATGAAAAAAAATAAATAGTTTCCTTTGTCTGAAATATCTTTGTTTTATAAAAAACAAAGGAATAAAAAAAATTGTTACCAAGGGTCTTTCTTTCTTTTTGTTTAGCCTCTGAAACTACCTTAAGATATTACCTCAGGGGATGAATGAGATGATATGTATGAATGCGAATGAAGTGCAGTCTTGTTCAATCTCAGGTCCACTTCTAAGAAGTATGGTTAATTGAAACCCAACCACAAAAGAACACCAGTATCCACGATCTAGTATTCATATCCGTATAAAAGTAACTCCCTTTACTATAATTTGAACCTTATAACTCTCGACTTCGAAATCAGCTGATTTGTGATGTTGCGTTAATCACTAGCTGGTGGACTCTTACCGAGGGTCTGCAAAGGATTTATAATACGGAAATCTGTGCACTAGAATACATATATAAATTAAAATTATTTTATTTTACCTATTTATTTAATTTTGTTTTTACCTGAAGTTTTAAAAGTAACGTTCTTGGATTTTAGCCTGAAAATACATTTAGTATCAGAATAAAAGGTTGCGTATTACTTTGCCTTAATAATAATAATCCATGACTAAAAAATAAACATTAAAATAGATATACGTCGCTTTATATGGAAGGGAAACTTGGACGATTGGAGTTCCTGAGAAGAAAACATTAGAAGTTTTTGAAATGTGGTGTTACAGGAGAATGTTAAAAATTAGATGGGTGAATAAAGAGACAAATGAAGAGGTGTTGCGGCAAATCGATGAAAAAAGAAGAATTTGGAAAAATATAGTTAAGAGACAAACTTATAGGCCAGATATTAAGGCATCCAGGAATATCCGCTTTGATATTGGAGGGAAAGGTAGATGTGAAAAATTGTGCAGGTCGGCAATGTTTGGAATATGTAAAACAAATTGTTAGGGATATAGAATGTAGCATGTATACCGAAATGAAGGACTAGCACTAGATAGGGGATCTGGAGAGTGCATCAAACCAGTCAAATGACTGAAGACAAAAAAAAAAAATAAATAAAAAATAAAGTTAAACATCAATTCTATTAAATTAAACTTTTCTTTGTTACAATGTGTGTGATCACACTTAACTAGTGAAAATAAGATTTAAACAAAAAAAAAACAAACTTATTGGAAAATATATAAATTTCTGACGCAAGACCTTAAACATTCAAGGACCTAATGGTGAAAGTTTAGCACTTTTATTGTTACCTATTTGATTTTTAAAAAATTGTGATATCATGTTACTGTATGTTTGCTTAGAAATCGTGCTTTATTTAAGTTAAGCAACTCTTGTAAATACGTAATCCCTGGTATTGTAAAACAAGAAAATATTCACACAAAGTTAACATATAGCCTACTTTTACTTTTTTATTTTTACCATATACATTATTATTATTATTATTATTATTCTGTATATTAGATTTCAGTGCGAAGTTTTAAGTTCGTGTATTGCAAATTCTAAAAATGTTAAAAGTTTACAGTGTTTATCATATTTTGTAATGTTTTAAATCGATTTCACAATTTTGTTACCTATCCGTTAGAATAACAACATAATCTGACTTTATAATAATTTAAATGAAAACTAGAAAGGAATGTTTTATGTATACAACTCCAGAAAGTTTTTGTTAACGTAGGTCTGTAGTTGGAAGTATTTATTGATTTAGAAGTTGCAAGATATTTTAGTAAAAGAATAAAACAAACATTTTTACTTTTCTTTCAAATAACGAAAGATTTTTATTTTCAGATATTTTACTTTACGTTTCATTTTAATAATTTTATCATAAATATAAAATAGAAAAAAAATACGATTTTTTATTTATTTCAGTTATTTATCTTTTAAGTAATGCGTTTCTTTAAAAGTTAAAATATATACATTATTTAGTAAATAAAAATTAATGTTTTACTAACTAATGTGTTTTAAAAGTTAAAATATTGGCATTTTTTTTTCATAAATTTTTTACTTATTATTTACTAATTTATTTTAATACGTAAATTTTCGTTATTAACGAGAGTTTATGATTTCAATTTTTTCATCATATGAAAAATTAAATTAAATTAGTTAAATTTTTTTATGAAAAAAAAAAATTAATATTTCTACACGTGTGATATCATTGAGTGGTACTGAATTGATTTTTTGCGTACATTACAGATCTATAAATACAATTTTTCTATCCTCCTAACTTTTAAATAATTAGGCTTCAAAAAAATTAAGGGAAAATATAGTTAAAATCTGTATCATTTATAATGTTGCATGCCATATCTGTGTTAGAATGATTTTGCTGATGCTTTTCTTTTATAAATAACATCAGGCATATCCCGAATTAATGTCAACATGTAGCCAATTACTGTTGGACTATTCCATTTCCTTTTATAGCGGCTTTCCATTATGGAAATATCTTGCTGGAAACGTTTCCAGCAAGACGTGTTCATCTCTTACGTCTTCGAGGTTGTCCGGGAAAAAATCCTGTTGCAAGTGGAGGAGGAAATGTATTTTCAGATACATATTACATCCCATAGCTCTGTATGAAGTAAGAAGTTGATTAACAATATCGTGGTAATTGTCGGATTTTTTTTGCCGAGAGAAGTTTTTTTAACGTTTTAAATGAAGCCCAAGCTGCACTTTCCACATTATTTAACATTGAGTTAAGTTAACATTATTTAACATTTGGAGTTAAGTTGTCTCGTTTCTTCCACTCTTTGGTAACATAATGTTTATCCCTGCTCCGCTGTCCCATTCACAAAAAAAAAAAAAAACAAAACACATGTACGTAGTATAACCTAACTCCATGCCTAACAAAGTAGGTATAATTTTCAAATCACCGCATATATTCCAGATTTTTTTTTTATAATTTATTTTTTCAAGAATGTCTTCCATCACATTGTATCTGTTTTAAATTTATGCTATAAGCGACCGGTATCGAAGGATATTTATTACCGTTGTGTAGTAGGACCGCTTTTAAACTATACTTGGACGAATCTATGAAAAGGCACCGGTCCTCAGGTTTATGAACTTGTCCAACATAAACAACATAAACTCATCAATATTTGAGCAATAAACCAAATTATTTTCATCAATAAATTGATTTTTTTCTAGATTATTCTGGTACACTTGTTAAACGGAGGTAACAATCGGTTGCATGATCCTTTGGTTCACGCCAAACCATAGGTTCATCTAACGGCAAAGTCTTCCGTGTACCTTTCAGCCATCCTCTTAAATATACAGAACTATCCTCTTAAATATAAAGAAAAATTAGTGCATACTATATGAAGAGCCCATTTTTTATCCTGATCGCCAATTTTACACTGAAAGTATAAATGATATGCTTTTTTTTAATTAAAGCTTAGTGTCTTTTATTTGATTTTACGGTAAACTCACATATATAACAAGAAGCATCCGATTCGTTTACACAATTTCGAGGCATTTTGGCACTGCACTGTTAAAAAACTTAAGACAGCAATAACACTGAGCCCAAATTAATTCATTCCTACATCCAGGGCTTAATACATATAATACAGCTGTGTTTTCAGCTACATGTTTTGACCTGCACAGATAAGATTAATCTTGTCCATGAAGGCTCACTCTTCAGTATTATATATGATTTCATAATATGTGACATAATTGAATTCTTTGTCTAGAATTGTTTATTTATAGCTTACAAATTATGTTAACAAAGTAAAAAAATAAAAAATGGGCTAAAAAAATACAATATAGGAGCTTAAAATGCTAACTGTACATTGGAAAATGAAAAAAAACCTTTTAATAAAATTTATAAATTTTTCAAAAATGGTGGGTTATGAAAGATCGTTAGTTGATATTCGTGTTCAGCATCAAAGAACGTATTAAAATCCTGTATTGCATGTTAGGAAACAAAAATTATGTTTATCAGTGTTAGCAATTATCTTTACTTCAGATATTAAGTATGAACTATATTACATTCTAATTAGCACACTGATTAGTATTTCAGTATTTAATTAGTACTAAATTATATTTGTATTTGGATTCGAAACTTTGTAAAAATTGCTTCTATAGATGTTAAAAAAAAATTATACTAAGACATTGCTTCTAAATAATTACTTGTACGCAAGGATAAATTGGTCAGAAATGAAATAGCAAATACATTATTTTTTATCAGAGAATTTAATTGAAAATATAGCAACGATCTCTTCGGTTAATCAGTTTGTAATTCCTTTCTTTATAATTACTTTTCCGTAAAATAATTTTATAGTATACTGTTATTTTTCTGCTAAATTTTATCCTTAAAACAATATTACGATCAAGCACACAAATTAGAATTCGTATGTAAACTAACCTGAAACACCTACAATAAAAAATGCATCCATTCCATTCAGCGCCAAAAACCTGAAGATCATCATCCGGCCCGAATGCATGTATAAAGGTGAATGTCTTGTATCATTAACAATACACAACACCCAGATACTTTAAAAGAAAGAAAATTTTCAGAAAAAACTTAGGCCCAAAAAAATAAAAAATAACTGCTAACTCTGAACCAACAAGGAACTATACACACACTGTGAAAAACTCGCCGACATAATCCGAAAATTCAAGATCCAATTTTACTGTCATATTTCTCATATGAATGATATAAGAATTACAAAACGTACATAATAATTCAAAAGAACAATAGATAGATTGACGATAGCCGTAATTATATTCACGAAATAAACATAACAGATATAGAAACTCAAGATCGGATATATTTCCAGACAAAATTAAGAATTTCAGTAGATTTCAAGAACTAACAAGTCAAATCAACAATAACCTGGCGCGATCTGAAGATAAAATACAGCTTCCAATTGCAAAAAATTAAAAATGACTGGAATAAAAAAATAGTAAAATTATTAGAAAAAAAAGAACGATGTAAAGTTGTTAATGCCATCCAATGATGGCCTAAATCGAAAAAAAAATTATTGATGTTAGCTTTATTTTATTACAATTTCATGTTTGTATTTAATAATTTATTTTTCATATCTTGCATTGTAGTACAGTGGAAGTGTCATATTGTACATGAAGATCGTGGATACCGATGTTTTTTGATGATTGGGCGACCAATGTTTACCCAGGTCCAATCTAATCTCAGGTCGACCTGAGACTTTACAAGACTAACTTCATTTACATTCATACATATCATCCTCTAAAGTAATACTTTACAGTGATTCCGGAGGCTAAACAGAAAAAGAAAAAATGAGTGAAGTACAGTGGAAGATTAAAAATAAAGATTAAAAAAAAGGTTATATTTATTAAATAACCGATTTATATACTTGAAAAGTGATATTATAAATCATCAATCTGTCTCTTATTAAATCATTAGAGGAAATACTAAACCATTAAAAAAAATACTAAATCATTAGGGGAAAAATAAATGTTCTTTCTTCATCTTCTATTCCTGAAATTTAAGGAATGAGAGTAGTCCTAAATACGTCCTAGTAAAGATAAAAATTTTTATACGGATTTGAATACTAGATCGTGGATACATACCGGTGTTCTTTGGTGGTTGGGTTTCAATTAACCACACTTCTCAGGAGCGGTTGACCTGAGATTGTACAAGACTTACACTTCATTCACATTCATACACATCATCCTCATTCTTCCTCAGAAGTTAATACCTTACGGCAGTTCCAGAGGCTAAACAGATAAAGAGAGAGAGTCCTAAATATGTAATCCTAGAAAATAGTGATTACATTTATATTAGTATATAAACACACATATTGTATTTGGCTATATAATACAGCTCATATATTTTGATAATTTTTATTTGTTTTTACGAAATTATGTACCTTAAGGGTTTCAAAACAACTAAAGAGAGAGATTGAACTCAATTGGAGAAAAATTAAATATTCTTTTTTTATTCTCAAATTATATTGAAAGAAAAAAATTACATTTTCATGGTAGCTATTAATATAGTTCTTATTAACTACTTGTTAAAGGAAGAAAAAATTAAGATAAGTCGGTAGAAATAATTTCCGTATGTGTATTTATGTATGTTTCATTTTTGGTGATCCTATACGTATTTAGTGATATTTAACAACGGTAAAGAGGTAAAATTCCTTCTAGGAAGGATTTTTTGTTTGTTTGAATAACAAAGGTAAAGCAATGCTACTAATCTAAAAATGATCAACCCATATGTTTTTATATTTTGTGATTATGTAAATCAAAAATACATAGGTCTCTATTAAAAGATTAAATATGAATAAATAAATATCTATTTAGTAGAGTTTGATTTGAATTAAAGGAAATATTTAATTTCAAATACTAAAACTTTTTGTAATACCTTTTGTATTTTCGTTTTATTTATTTATTTATATTTTTTTGTTTTTTCTTCAGATAAGAGTAACTAATTCATAGCATAATCAGTCATGGGAAGTGGATCCAAATTCTTTTTTGTAATGCATGAAAGATATCGAACGTTATTTGCCAAAACTTTATTAAATAGTTGAAAAAAAAAGTGATAGTTAAAATGTTAAAAAAAAAAAAAAGTAGAGATTGAGGATGAAATATATATAAAAAATGTTTTTTTTTTTTTTTGCTGACTTTTTTTATTTATTTACAATAGCTTTTACAGCTTCTACAATGAAGCTATAAGTAAGTGGTTTGACTGACCATCACTTGAAAGAGGACCACCCAATGATAATCCTAAATTATTAATAAAACAATAGTATAACATAACAAACGAAACAATAGTGTAACATCAATAATATTACATTTGTTAGTGCCTTTGAATGTCCATTCCAACGTCTAGCCAGCATTACCATTAAAACAACAAAATAAATAACAAATATAAATAGAACAGTAAACGAAACAGTAACTTTGGAACAACTAAGAAACAATAAACGTGAGCACCCAGGCGTCAAACCGGATCATCACAGCGGGCCATCAACCAGATCAAATACATGGAGCCTTTTTAGCCTTCTAAAGTCCTCGCTGTCTAGCAGATTCAAAGCGAGATGATTAATATGCTAATCCAACCTGGAAATATACCTCGAAACTTGACATCCAACTTCCTCTTGAACGTATAGAATGCTTACGTAATCGTGGATCTCAGCATTCCTCGCGAACCAGGACGCGTGGGTTATGTTCGTAGAAGTCCGTTGTGAAACCGTTGAATGACCTCCACGTTGCTGTTACTGGCCGTTCCCCAGAGTTCAATCCCGTACGTCCATATCGGTTTCAAGAAAGTCTTATAGAGCAGAACCTTGTTGACATTGGTTGGAGTAGACAGGACAAAAATGTATTCAAGAAAAGAACCTGCCCTAGAATTCAGATTTCAATTTGAAAAGAAGACCTGGTATCCAGACTTGGTGTAATACTTGCACTGTCCGTAAAGGCCGCCGAACAATACGGTTTCTCTTCCAGACACCTGACGATAACACTAGTAATTCTGTTGGGTTGTTCCACAGTCGAGCGACCACCCCTAAAACTGAATTGATAGTCGGGTATCACTGTTTCACTTTCCAACACTGGCACAGTCTACGCAAGTTCAGCTTCTCAAAGAACTTTGATAAAACCAGTAGCAGGCTTACAGCCCTATACGACAGGCTTACAACCCTACACGAAGACACTTCCTGCCAAGGCTTCCCAGGTTTCAAGACCATCGTTATTTGCCAGACCTTCCATAAAGTTGGACAAAAAAAAACATTATTCTTAAATTAACGTGTTTTTTTTTCTTTTTTTTTTGGGTTTATTAACAATTTCCGAAAGTTCGAAACGATCTATTTTTAAAGTTTATTTTTTTAAAAACAGTCGTTATAAGTATTAAAAAATGATGTCAAAAATAGAGTAAATTAAAAATAAAAAAATTTAAGTTTTACTTTATATACACCTCTCTCTTTCTCTTTTTTTGTCTAGCCTCCGGAACCACCGTAAAATATTACTTCAGCGGATGAATGAGGATGTTATGTATGAATGTAAATGAAGTGAAGTCTTGTACAGTCTCAGGTCGACCATTCCTGAGATGCGCGGTTAATTGAAATCCAACCAGCAAAGAACACCAGTATCCACGATCTAGTAATCAAATCCGTATTAAAGTAACTAATTTTCATAGAATTTGAACCTTAGCACTCTCGACTTCGAAATCAGCTAATTTGCGATGACAAGTTTAATCACTAGACCAACCCGGTGGGTTATATTCACCTAGTAAAATATGGTAAATGATGTATTCAACTATATTTCTGACATTTTTAATACTTTACATATATTTCCAATATTTCACCTTTGTAAAGTTTAGTTTAAAACTGTTCTTTTTACCAAATCAATCTTGAAAAATGTAATTGCTTTTCTTTAGATAAACAAAGGTCGGAGAATATGTATATCTGATCGTAATATAGTAAACCAATATACGTAGTACTAAAACTAAATCGATGAAGGTTCAGCCAGCAATTTCTTCTAGCGGATTAGATATTTTGAGCTGTCGCTGCTTTTATTGTAACAAATTTATTCATATTATATTAACTAATTTATGCAACAATTTTCAAATGTAAGTTGTATAACTTTTTTTTTTGAAATCCACCCACTACTCCAAAATATCTTCAGATAAAATAACGAGTAATGATTAAATGGTGAAGCGGTCACAGACCTCACTCGCTACGTTCGGTCAATAATCTAGAGATTAAATTTACTTATAAACAATTATAACTTTTAATAAAATTAAAATGTCTTGCTCCAAAATTTGGTGTTTTAAATATATGCTATCGTATAAAATTATCTCTATTAATATTTCATCGCATCTAAACAAATAAT
>JAAAKQ030507206.1:4684-19987 GCA_010016005.3 Zanna intricata | reverse complement strand
TGGTAAAAAGTTACATCATCTTGAGATTCAAAATAAATACATAACATAAACCAGCAGAAACATTTTGATGAAATATTTTGATATAAAAAAGAAATGATTCTTAAGTTGAAGGATAGGAAATGTAATGCCTAGAAAATTAAGGTACTATATCAGAGAAATTAAATCAAAATTTTCAGCACTAGATGGATGGAAAACTACAATCATAAAGTAAAGAAAGAATTGACAGGTAATAGAAATTGAGTTGAATAGCATAAATATATATGTAATGAAACCTGTAATGTATAAGATAAAATCATGTAAGTATATAGTACATTGATTACTGCTTTGTGGTATGTGCCTTCTTTCATAGATTTGACACAATAAAAGATCTTTAGTATAAGAACTATCAATCAGAATTTTGTTTTCTCCAATCTAATGATATGCTAATATATATAGGTATTCCTTGAGGTAAATATGTTACTTGTAGGGTTGAATATCACATATATTACTTTAGTTAGGTTAGTGTTATGATAAGTAAATATTACATCCAACTGTTAATGAAGTCATCTAACCCTTTACTTTTTCGTGTAAGTCATTCTTATTCCTGAAATAACTTTGTCATTTTTGTGAATGAACTGTCAATTTCACTTATTTTTGTGGAGCTTTAAAAGGACTTTTTTTGTTACTTTTAAAAGGACTAAATACTCTAGACAGTCGCAGATAATAAAAAAGTTGATGGAGGAATTTGTTGTTTATGTAATGAGGAGAAAAAGATAGAATCTGTCTTAGAACTTTTCTTATGTAAAATCAAATTTTAATAATTTACTAATTCCAACAAAATATTAGTTTTATTCAATTAACTTCATGAAATTCTATTTTTCCAAGTTTTTGTTAACTTTGTAGAAATAACATGTTTTATAGGAGATTACCTGATTTAATGAAGCTGAAACAAAGAAAACATATCAGACCTTATTTAGTCTGATATGAAAGAGTACCTGTAATATCATGTACCATTTTATTTGGTCTGTGCTAAAGGAATTTACAAAGAGCCGTTGATGGTGATAGGTGTATCACCATCAATGGCTCAGTATACATAAGTACATTTAAAAAAATGTTATTATACTCTTTTTTTTTCATTTTGTTGATTTAATGTTAAATAAAAGGTAAAAGGAAAAGTAGTTGTATAACAAACTCATACCTCTTTAATTAATAATTACATTTTTATGGAACTTATTCTTACAAAATATTTTCCTTTTCTTCTAAAAATTATGAAATTGCTATTGTTGTTAAAGTAATAATTTAAGAGGCATATGTACTTTATCAAATCTAGAAATTCCACTAAAACTCAGAATATCATAAAAAAAATTGATTTGAAAATTATGAAATGTTATTGTTGTAAAATTTTAAGTGACTGTTTTTATTACTTTAAAAATATTAATTGTTAAAAGTATCCGCTGTATTTTTTGTCTTTTTTTAGGATATTAAATGAGGATAACACTGAAACACAGTCGTTTGATTCAATTGTGACACATTTATTTCAATCGTTTACAAAACAAGATAACTTCAGAGGTGAGAATTATAAAAACTATATACTTGAGTTCTAATTGTCTAAGTGTTACTTTAGATTCAATAATTATAGTTATACATGGCAGTTTTTTTATGAGTTAAAAGTATGAATTATGCTCTTGGAGGGATTAAGTATTGTATTTTTTTAAAATATTTAATATAAGCTGGTTAAACATTCTTAAATGTATTATCAGTGTAGTTAATTTTTTTTTATAGAAAAAATATTAAACAAAAAATATAATTTCCACTGTAAAACTGAAAATTCACATTGGTTTTCCTGTTTCAAATGCAGAAAAAATAATGTGATCAGCAACTGCTGAAATTTTTTATTATTAATAGCAACAAAGTCCTTATTTGTTCGTAAAATCTTCAGTAATTTTGTGTATAATTATTATTACTGAATAGATTTATACAGCCATTGTGGCCATCTAATCCTATTCCCTTGATTGCAGTATCCTCTTTATTCAGAATTTTTCCTTTACCTGATATTATACAGATTTTTTTACTTCTGTAGATTTAAACATATAGATTCTTTGGGAGTCATTTCCAAGTAGATTTCTTTAATCATTTTATTGTCACATATGTCCATATTGTAACAGTTAATTTTTGGAAGGGTCTGGAATCTATTTACATTCTAATTTAATATCTAATTCTAACATTCCAATTCACATACTAATACTTTTCCTTAATGTCCTGAATTTCAGAATGCTTAAAGTAATTTTTTTAGTAAACAGAATTTAAGCAAAAATTTAACATTCCTTTTTAAAGTAAATTTTTTAGATTTTTCTGGATTAATCATACCTTTTTAACTCTGTTTTTAATTGTGTTCTGTTTATTCATTTTTCCCTCAAAGCTCAACTAACATTTTTACAATTGTTAAATTTTTTTATTCTCATGTAAAATATATTTTGTGTTTCAATAGATTGTCTATTATAGTACAGTGTTTAATTTTATTATATATTAGTGTATAAATATTATAATAAATTATAAGAGTATTTTTAGCTTTAAAAATAGATAAGTATTTAGGTTGGATTGTATCAATTTTGAAAAAACTGTAAAATCTGCCCAGCTTTAAGGAGTAATCAGTTTCAGAAGTTATTAAAAATTGGTTATTTTTTACATTATGTGACAGTATATATTATTCAGCAGCAAAATAAGTAAATATGTATGATTTTGTTTTTATTTATACTCTTTTCTTTCTATCATTTTTTTTGTCTGTTTTTCTTTATAGTGGGTACAGCATTGGTATTATTTTTACAACAGCCAGATTTTTTACCAAAGCCATGGCAGCGCCTTGTAACAATTGTCTTATTGCATGAATTGTATCGTGGTGATCCAATTGCAACAAATCCATTCTGTTCAGTGTTTATCCACTTACTGGTAATGTTTTGATTATTCTGATGATAATATTAATCTTGTTTAAATTAGACATTTATTTAGTATAAGTTTAAAATTTTATTACTGAAGGATTTTTTTTTTATTCAGTATCTATTAAACAGTTCTAACAGTATACTCATGAGTATACTGTTAGGGCTGGACAGTCACGACTGGTTTTACATTTTAACGTATGATTTTCACTTCAATATAATGTTTTTTAACTCCTGATGATGGCTTTCAGTTAAGCCAAAAGATCCTGGGCTTTATTTCTACTTGCTGGTAAGGTAAGGTAAGGATTTTTTTATCGTTAATATAATTTCTGATTTTTTTCTTCATATTTTTCTTTTCTATTGTTATTATTGAATTATTATTTATTTTTAACTTTTTTTTACAATCAGAGTTAATAATTATTATTAAATTATTATATTTAAGTTAAAAAAAAAAATATATATGTATGAAGTTGGATTCGAACCGTTATACTTTTCCTTTGTAAGATCCAAATATTTCATTAATTAAAATTTTGTTATGATAGGGCTTATTACTGCAGTTGAGAAGAAGTCCAAAATTCAAATGGGTTTTTTGGCCCAGTTAATTGCAATCAGAAGGGGAGGTGCACAACGAGATATTACAATGGTTCTAAATACAAAATTTCAACATTCTACGGCTAATCGTTTTTGAGTTATATGAGATACCTATGTATGTATGTATGTACGTACAGATGTCACGCCAAAACTAGTCAAAATGGATTCAGGGATGGTTAAAATGGATATTTCCATTGAAATCTGAAAACTAAAATTTTTCCTGATTAAAATAGTTCCTTTACTTCGTACAAGGAAGTAGTAATTAATTAAATAAAAACAGAAAACTCAATCATTTGACACTTGTAATAAAATCTTACCAACAGTATTTAATATCATAAATAATTTTGTTACATAATAAAAAATACATAATTTTTTATAATTTTTACATCATGTAAACAAATTTATGTGAAGTTTGAAGGTAAATCTAATTATTAATAGTAGGCTTAGTCTTATGATGCTCAAACTTTAATTTTTAGGTGTTATTATTTTTTTTTGATTTTAGAAAGATTCTGTCAAAATTAAAAAAATAATTAACTTAATTTACTCTAAACTTCGCAGATATATTTTAAATACTGTCTATATGCATTTAAATATTTTATTTTAATCATATACATATAATTATTGTGTTAAGTAGGTGTCATGTTTGTTTTATTAATAAAAAGTTGAACTATCTGTTCTTCTGGTATCAGAATTTTATTTATTACTCGGAACGTAATTCTCACTCAAAATAAAAGAAATATTTCATATCTATATGGTTTCAAATTTTGTTTGCTTTAGTTCATGTCACCCTTTAAAATTTATCCATAGCATGTAAATCACAAAACAACTGTGACCCTCATTTAAAATTTAAAAAAAAAAAATTGTTTCTGTGAAATCCTTTAAAAATAGAATTTAAATGTGTATATTTCTGATCATGGAGGTTGGTCCATATTTAACTATGTAAAGAGAATAAGTAGCAGATACATTACTAATATTTTAGTTATGTAAATGCCTTTATCGTTATAATAAGTTTATACTTATTATAAGTGTTGTTAAAACAGGTTATGTTATTCATATGGAGTTCCTTATAATTAGGTAAATTGACGTTCATTGAGATAATTGGTTTAAACTGAATTAGAGAAAAGCCATTGAAGCAAAAGCCTCTTTGTTTTTTATTTGTATAGAATGTAAAAATTATATGTAACTACTATATTTAATTGGGAAATACCAGTGAAAGTTACTATATGTAACCGGCCAGTGAAGTGAAACCAGACAATGTTCATGAGTTATTATTTTATTATGTTTTAGTATATAGTTCAAAGTCTTGGATGACATAGAAAGAGAACATAGTAAATTACTGATGGTCAGGATGAAGTTTTTACTATTTACAATATAAGCAAACTATATATGGATTTTTATCTCATTTTTAATAATGAAACTGAAATATGAAAATAATAAAGTGCTTTACTTTTTGCCACAGCATTATAGTGGTTTTAACAATATATTTTTATTAATAACAGCAGGATTATATTATAATTAAAACAGTATCCTTTACAGCCTAATCTTCCAGCCAGCTGTGTCTTTTACAGCCTAATGGTTCTACAGCACAAAAATATCTCGGAGAGGAATATCCTTTGTGTTAAAAGTGTAGTTTTCATAGATCACTAGAGTTAAACAGCAGTAGGTACAATTTATTTTATACTGTCAAAAACATATTTTTTGTATTCATATTAATTTGTATGTTTTTTGTTCAGCATCCACCAGAAGGTACTTCAAAAAGTGCTAGTGGAAATCGAAAGGTTTTAGAATATGCTGGTCAATTACCTCGTTTAACTAAGCAAGAAAAACATTTTATAGCCCATTTACTTACTGGATCAAGAGATGTAAGTGTGTAATTACTTTTTAACTACAGCATAATTTTTTTTATTCTTAAGACCTTTTTTTACACTTTACGCATTTGCATTACTATATTTGTCTTAAACAAGTTTTCAAACAAGAAGCAATTTTTTTATGTTTTAATTTTTTCTGTTATGTTTCAAGGAACTGTATCAGTAATGAAAAAAATTTTTCTGAAGTTTTGAGAATACTGCATTTTATGAAAAGGCTGATTTTAACATCCTTTTCATAAAATGCAAACCCTTCATCATGGCTTAAAATCTCTTTTTGTCATTGGTTGAAAAACGTTATTATTCTCTTTGTTCCCTGTTGAGCACTTTTTGTATGTAATTGGTTGATGGTTTCATAAGCTATTGATATCTTCAACTTTTGTTAGTATCATCTTTCAATACTGATATACATTGTTTTGAACAAGCATTAGTTATTTGAAAGATATGATCCTGTTTTGACTGAACATAATGATCTAGAGGAAGTACACTGATAAAACTCTTATGGGAAGTCTTACTCTTTAAAACTTTGGGGGTTGGCATCCATCTGGCCCTAGCCTATGCGGCTTTTTTCCCACTACACACAGAGCTGCAGAAACTTTTTCACCATGTGAAATGATGTATACTACATCACAAAAATGACATTAATTACTACATAGACGCTTTACACGACAACACTTTAGCGTATCTTTGTATACTCTGTGGTGTTGCGATACTTATGAAACACAACCATAACCCAAGGTGGAATCTATCATGTCAGTGGTTGGATGACTCTATGTAGTGAGTCTCAAACAATGTTCTCTGGGCTTTTGGCCAAACCCAATTACATTTAGTTCCTTTATACATGTGAGCTCTGTAGAGGTAGTCCTGTATTTCCTTGGTACTCGTGGACCAAAATTACTAGTCCAAAATAAACCCATGCTAGTTGGTGGTTCATCTGTAAAAACCACCAAAATACAGTCTTATGAAAAGGCCTTGATCAGTGTTGTCTGTTGAGTATAACATTCTTGTAGAAGATAATGTAAATATGTCACATCCCATCCACAGTTTAAAAATATTAGATTTGTAGTTCTACAAAATAATCATTAAGGTTTTTTATTCACCTTTCATCTTTGTGAAAGGTCTCACCGGATCAACAAAGTAATAACAGGATCATGTGGTTTACAAAAGAACATCAAGAGATTAAGAGTCGGATTGATACTAATCGAAACATCTAATTATGAGCAAAGCAGATCTCTGTTATGTCTCACCAGCGTGGGTGGTATAAACATAACTATGACTTGTCACGAAACCTTAAATATAAGTTGTGGAGTAATTTTTAGAGAGCCTTTTAGAGATTGACATGGAGTAGCATATGAGCTCCATCTGTAGAGTGAAGAAAATAATGAATTGCCAGAGCAGTAATAATGAAATGCCAGAAGAAGATACCTATACCTTCCCTTATATTAACATTCAACCTTCCCGTACCATTGGAGAAAGTAAAAGTAGGTTACCTTTTAATTTGATTATGATCTGTCATCCCCAATCAATGGTAATTTTTCAAATGTTAAGAGTATGGCCACATTACAACATCTTGCTTAAAAACTAAAAGATGTACTAAAGTAGGTCACAATAACACTAACTCCCAAGAGGATGAAAAATGTGCAAACTGCAGTGGATCACATTCAGCTCACTCCTGAAATGCCCAACTTTTAGAGAAGCAAATACAATTGGAAAGATTTGTACTGAGTAGAAGCTATCTTTTCCAGCTGTTGCTACATCAAGAAAAGTCCCTGTGGTAAATGTGGGTAATCAAGGGTCAGATCTTGCAGTGACATAAAAAAGCTTGTTCAGCTGTTATCTGATCAAGTTGCTTTACCCACAGCCATTATATCGGAGCTAACTAGGATGAACAAGAAGTCAGTAATTGCAGCTAGTAAAACCAACATTAGAGAAATACTTCTAAAAGCTCCTGCCCCCAAAGTTTTCCCTTTATGGGCAGGATTTAATATAGCGGATGGGAAGCCCAACCAGTTCCCTTTCAGGACCTACACACAAATACCCCTCTAGGTTGTCGTCTGCAACTTCACAGTTTTCAAAAATTTTCCCCACCATTATCTCATATACTGTAGGATGTGGTTGAGGGACTACCTGACTCCAGGGCAATGGAGGTTATTGAAATTAGAAATTCTAAAAAGAAAAACTGAATCCCATTACTTATATATATATATTTCTTTTTTAATTCTTTATCTATAATTACTTTTATTTATGAACATTATCCAGTGGAACATTTGAGATCTTTGGTCCTGCATTGAAGATGTTAGAGTATTGAAGTGTGCACAAGAACCTTTAATAATGTGCTTCCAAGAAATGCACGCATTTTTTTTTGCAAAAAATGCATGCATCAATGACTATTCGTATCCAGCAATTACTATACCTTTTAAATCTTGAACACCTACTGTTTTCACAACCGATCACTGTTTACATTCTTCATGGAGACTCAACCCAATAAATTTTAATTATGACCTCACCATATATAATAAAAATCAAAAACTCCTATTGTTTTTCAGCAAATGTTTTACCAATTTTTATCTGAACAAACCTAAATGCAGCAGTATTTACAGATGGATCAAAACTCAATGCGTTAGATGTGCTTTTGTTGTAAATGACAGAACCTATATGTTCAGTCTACCTGGTATTAAAAATGTGTACAGTGCTAAAGTGTATGCCATCAATAAAGCTTTGAATATCATTAACCCAAAATATCGTTACATCTTCAGTTGTAGCGATTCGTATAGTGCACTCCAAGCTTTAGATGATTTGTGTTCTTAACATCCTGTTGTCATCAAAATTTAAAATGCAATTACTGAATTGAAGCATTGCAACACACAAATGAGTTTCTGCTGGATCCTTAGCCATATGGGAATCCTGGCTAATGAACATGTGGATTCTGCTGCTAAAGATGCAAGATGCATGTAGCAACCATCTTTTACTGCTACTACCAATTTTACTTCTACATTTACTATTTTTTTTTACTAGCACTGATTTTATTAATTCTATTAAAGACAATTTTTAACATAGGTGGCAAGCTGACAGGACTACTAAAGTAGGTAATAAACTCTGATACATCAAGGATACTCTTGTGCCATGGAGCTCTTTAATCTGGAATAACTGTAGGGAGGAGATTATTATTTGCCATTTACGAATAGGGCATACTAATCTTACAATAGCAACCTAATGAATCAGACATATACACCTGTTTGTGTTTGCTGCAACTGTCAACTAATGATACATTATACCTTGTAGACTGTGTGTGTGTTAGTGGCATTGCATTGTAAATATAAATTAGGAGCTAATATCAAAGATATTTTAAGAAACAATATAATGATGCTATCGAATATTTTATTGTTTCTTAAGGTCATGCATCTGTATTCAACTATTTAATAATTATTGAATTATGTTTTCTTTTGTAATATTGTATTATGTTTATTTCGGGTGATACTAACACAAAAACAGTTTTCACCCTCCCAAAAAAAAAAAAAAATTATTTGTGGCTTTGAAGTAGTTATCACTTTTTTCTTATTCTTATTTTATTTCCATTGTTTCATTTTTTTTATTTTGGATAAATAATTAAAACCATTAATTAATTATTTAATTTTGAGTTAATGATGTGGCTTCAGCTAGTTCATTTGTTTATTGATACACATTTATGAAACAAGATTAAAATAAAAACAAGATTTTGGCAGAAATGGATAATCACCGCTGGAGGTAAACTGTTTAAAAGAAATTACCAAAGTGAAGTTGTGAGGAATTAACAAAAATTTTGGAAAACACTCACCTTTAACCCTTTATTGAAAAATTCAAGTTAATTATTTATTTTTATTTCAATTATTTAGGTCAAAATTATTGTTTCTGCCATTTCAACTTTTCCTGATGATAAAGGAAATATCCTTTTCAGTGAGAATAGAGGAATTAGTAGAAGATTATTACCTTTAATTATTTATAATAAAAGAATTTTTTAATATTTTTATTGATTTAAAAAAAAAGGTTATGTTTGAAAGTTTTTCAACATTTTTTTTCTTTAAATTTGTTCCCATAAAATCTTTTACTAAAATTAATCTCAAGAAAGTAAATAAGAAAAATCTTTGAAAATATTTATGAAACTGATAGGCCAAGTTTGAAATTTGTGAAAATTGTTTAAAAATCTTTGTTTCATTTTATCCATTGAAATATTTTATTAAACATTCTTCTGTGAGTAAATTATTAAAACAATTTTTTATTTTCTGTCCAATGTTATTCAGTTTCTTTTAGAATATTTTATATGTTGGTAAATTACGTACAAAATTTTTGCTTGAACCAATTCAAAATTTTAAAAAAATCTTAAAAATGCTTTAGAAAACTTTATTCAATGTTTGGCCTGATAATTTTTTTTTTTTATAATGATGAATGATCTGGCTGGGCTCAACACAGCCATCTTTCAAGCCAATTGATCCTTTGTTTGCCTCTACTTCTCTTCCACCTTGATATTATCAACTAGTTGTAACTTTTTCTTTTCTCTTTGTTAGTGAATTGCAGATAAATAAATTTTAACTTAAACACCAATCTCAATTTATTTGTTAGAGAAAGAGTAATCTTAATAATTAACAGTATTAGGTGTGTTTCATTCAATCAAGAATGAATTGTTTTTACAAGTTTTTTAAAAACTGATTGATTGTTCAGTCATGATACGTGTACAAATATATTGATTATTATTATCAAGATGTTTGTCTGGAATTAATAAAAATTTGATTTTATATTTTTTAAAAGTACATTTAAGTAATTTAATGGCAAAATAACAAATTTAGACATAAAAAGGGTTTCAAATGAAAATATATGTTATCTTTGGAAATTGTGAAATAGAATAATTTTTTTTTTAATTCTCTTATCTCCATGATGGATATCTCAATTTAAAAAAAATATGAAATAAAAAAAATTTAGACTTATTGTAAGGATTGATGTAAATATTTCTTATAAAATTATTTTTAATTCACTGATTCAAAATTTCACAGTGACAGTGTAAAATAAGATAATTCAATTTTCGACTGCTCTGTTTTATAATGATTGTAATGGTTGTAGCCTTAGATTTCTTCCAAAGTCACTCTAAATGTTATCAAGAAAAGAGTAATAAGCATCCCTTGACATTCTTATTGTGGGAAGTGAGGATTGAATTATTTTCCAGCTAGTTTATTCATTAATTCAAATATGCTGTTGCTCATTAGCATACTAGCTCACTGAAATGTAGGTGATACCCAACTTTTCAAGTGACACCGTTACTTTGTTTACCACCAGGATTGCTGGTGTTTAATGAATATCATTACCTTTCAGAGAAGAAACTTGTACTGGTGCTTCAGATGCTTTCTATGTATCATAGTACAAAAAAGATTGGGATGTATAGTTTAAAATGTTTCCCTTTCCGATATGAAGTAATATATGCTACCTCAACAAAGCATTGCAATAAATTGCACCTTCAACTAACTATAGAACTTTTTTCTAAGATTTACACTTTAATCAGTTTACATCTTTCTGATAGTAGTACAACGATATTTCTGATAGTATATAATGAAATTGAGAATCCCAGGAAAAAATCTGTTGAAGTTTTCATTATATAAAGTTTCAGTCTGTATTATTTCCAGAGATTACTTTATGAATAATACAGAGTTTTTTTTTAACTTCTCTAACCACCAATTGCTGGCCTGGAAATCTTTATGTCCTAATGTGGTTTCAAATTCCAGGGTTTTTTTTATTATTGTCCCATATACATCACTGTAATCCATTTTAAAATGGCTTCGTTGATATCATTGAACATGCTATCTTTTAATTTTTTCTCACTAGATTTTCTTTATGCTGGTCTAACTCTTGTAGTATCACATCCCAATTTTTTAAAAATCGTTGACAGTGAACATTAAAAGTTTTGCGCAATATCCTTTTTTTTAACAGTTTTGTCAACGTTGTGTATAATGCTAATTTTTTCCGAAACGTTAAGGAACTTCCACTTTGACAATGTATATGGCACACTAAAGAAACAGTACATTTAAGCACTGTTTAATACGAGTAATGTAAACCAAAAACAGATACCAAGTGAATTAATCTCAGAAAAAATTATTGTTGAACTGTATGTATGCACTGAACAATAGAGGGAGTATGTGTATAATGTTTTCTAAGAATTCTTATGTCTATGTACTGTAGATAAATGTCTTGTTTAGATAAATGAATGAAAGTTTGCACAGTAAGTTTAGTGCTCTGCATTGGTTAATGGATTTCAGGGAATTCCTGAAAATTATTACTTTAATGTACATTACTTTAAAAGTAATATTTAAGTAATGTACCATTACTTTAATGTGCAGGCAGACAGTAACTGCAGAACACATGTTTAAAAGTTTGTTAAAATTTTATTGTTAATGGGTTGTAAGGGAATCTTGGGAATTTTTGCTTATCAGTTCAATAAAAAATAACCTGTCAGTCTTGACTGTTCTCAAGAATACTTGTACTGTTACATACCAGTACATATACAGGTACAGTTTAGGTACATAAATAAAAAAAATAACTACTTTAAACTCATAGAGATGTCCAAAGTACTAAATTTAATGTCATTATTTAAAAAAAAATTTATTAAAACTTACTGTATGTTTACTACATATTGTATTATGTTAATATATAGTATGTCACCATTTTGTTATATAGGGGTCTGAATACATTAAATAGAAACAAATTTATGTATAATTTTATTAAATGCTAAGGTGCAGTAAAAAAAAATTGTAAAATCGTGGTTTTCATAATATCAAGAATTTGACTGAATAAATAAAGAACCTTTTTTTTTTTTTTTAATTAAAACTTTTAAGAATTTATTTTCCCTAAAAAACACATATTATTAAGATTTAACTACTTGAAATTTTATTTAACGTACTATGAATATACTATACTGTGTTTAGTATACTATGAAGAATTAGGTCCTCACCTACTTTCAATAATTGTAAATGGTAACATTTTTTATTTAATTACTGATATATAACAATTTACAGAATATTCTATTTTTATAATTTTTGAGCCCTCTCTGACAGACAACTGTAACACAAACAAACTGTGGTTTATCCCTGTTTCTTACAACTACAGAAATTATTGGTACTGTTAAGAGTTGATTTGCTAATTGGAACTGACCATTTTAATTTACATTCAGATTTTTCGAGATGAGAGCCTATTGCTTAAAATGTTCTCAGATTTGACTATCTTAGCAATATTCAGTTTTGTCGTATTGGTGTAATACCATCCATTTCCTTGATTTTAAGATTAATTGGAATATCTTTCATTTTTGCATCAGTTGAAAAACTTCAAGAGTTTCTTCATGAACTGTATATTTTTAATATTTAAAAATTGCCTATTATTAAAACAATAATATACTTGTATGTTTGATAATGTTTTGTTTATGTTATTCATTTACTATGATCATCAGCAAAAAAATTATAAAGTTTTAATGAAAAACTTTATAAAGTAATGAAAAACTAAATTATAAAGTATAATGAAAAAATGTCATTCTGATATGTTTTCTGTCAACTGTTACATAAGATTAAATTCCTTGGAACAGTGCTGCGTAGATGTATGATTTTTGGCCACTTAAAATTGTTGGGTGTCCAATCCATGAGCTTGAGATGCCTACAAGATAGATTCATGAAGTGTGTTAAACAAAAAATATTCTTTGATTATCAAGATAAGATCATTAAGCTCCTTCTTTGAAAGAAATAAATTCATAATGTTGTAATAAGGATTTAAAAAACTGGTATGCATATTAATGATAGTGATTAGGAAAAAGCTCATTTTAACTCCCATTCACTGTATGTTTTATCATATTTTTAAGCTTGGTGACCTATTAAATAGAAATAGCCCTGGTAAAAACTGTTAATTCAGTCTGATTTATATAACTGTAATATTAAATGTATTATGATTAATACTATAATTGTAATTTAACTCAAATTATTTTTTTTTAGGTATTAAAAAAGACAGCAAAACAGGTTCTAGCTAGTGAAATAACTGCCAATATTCCAGATATATCTGCTATACAGTTGGCAATTGCGGAACATAATGCTGATTTGCCGTGTACTGGTAAATCTGCTATTCCTGCAGTTTTACCAGATCCTGATCCAAGAACTACGTAAGCTTTTTTTCAAACTGGTTTGCTTTTTTTTACGGATGTTATTTTAGCATCATATAGCTAGCATGATTTTATATTTTAGCATGATTTTTCATATTTTAGCATGATTATAGTTAGGATATATTCTATCATTGTTAAGATTGGTTGACATTCCAAAAGTCTGGGTATTTAGATATTACATAAAATTATTAAAATAGTAATATTTAATTTAATTGTATTAAATGGGTACAGTTGTTATAGTCATTAACACTACCAAACAGGCACTCATTAATGCTTGTAAATCATCAGGCTATCAGATCATTGTATGGTGCTCATTAGTTAGAATCTTGTAGATTGATAATTAGAAAATTAAAAATGTTAACATATGTTTATATTTATGAACCTGCAGTTTTTTGTATAAAAAGTGACTTATTCTTAAAGAATAACAATACCTACTTCTGTTAAACAAACTGTTTGGTGCAACAACTACTATACTTCAATGTATGTTGAAGAGCCTTATTACAGTTTTATTGTCATTTTTTATAAATTTCCTAACTATTTAAAAACTTTTCTGATTATTTAAAATACAATTACAAGACTTTCTTAAAAAAAAAAAAAGAAGTTTTACTTTGTCAATGAATTTTTTAAATGATACTAATTAAACAAACTGAATTTTCTGCATCTTACTTTCAAGATGTACAATATGCTCAAATAATTTTCATTAATACCTAAATTGTGAATTATTTTGTAGTGATTTTTGTACTTAGTATCTTCTTGTATTTACTTTAAAATCAATTTATATGTTTATATTTTAATTATTTAATATGAACTTTTATCATATCTTTTTTTTTGTTTTATAATTAATTGTGTTTTTTGTGTGCTCTCTGATCGAGGTTTCGCTTGATTCATCTGGGTAAATTCTGGACAATTCATTTTTTTATCTTGGTAACACATCTATCCATTTCTGTTGTGATTTATATAATGTTCATTGTAAACAGATCAGAATGAAATTTTTTTTTAATGTTATTACCTAGAAGTTTAGTAATTGGAAGAGATGTATACAATTAATATTTATATTATATTAATTAATTTTTTTGTATTGATGATATACATAATATAATATTGTTTAGTCACCAAGTATACCTGCATAGTTGGGTTTGGTTATATTTTGGTCAAGTGCCCAGAACCTGAGTTTTTAAACTTCGCAATGGTAATTAAAATTTAATATATATATTTAAGAATATGTATTAAATAAAAATTCCGAAAATACATGTGGACAATTAGAAAGTTCAGATATTTATCACCATAGAGGTGCCTGTTCACGGACCTAGTTACCTGTACTACATGTGTACCGTTTTGAAAGAATTTATGAAAAATTGAATAGATAAGCATTGAAGTGTAACAAGCTGATGAGTAGTGATGAGTATTAGATTAAATAACATGTGGTCAGGAGTATTAGATTAAGCATCCCGGTCAGGCATGGCATTTTTCACACAGCTACAATTCATTCATCTCATCCTCTGAAGATATATCTTATCGGGGTTCTGGAGGTTAAATACAAAATAAATAAAAAAAAAGCATGTGGTTCTTGATTTTTTGTTTTAAATAAAAAAGTAATAAAATTTTTTTTATTTATTGATACATTAAATATTGTACCATTAACAGTATATTTATTTGGATTTGTCTTAACATTACAAATTATTGAATTTCAGTAACTTTAACTTTGGTTAATTTCAAAATTAACCAAGTATCCACTAGTAGAAATCCTGTTATTTAGATGTATACAAAAAAAAAAAAA
>JAAAKQ030507184.1:2563-18794 GCA_010016005.3 Zanna intricata | reverse complement strand
TCGATAACGAATTTTAAAAAAACTAAAACTAGTACCTACTACTTTCAGAGATAATCTACATATACAAGTACTTTTAAAACAATAAACAAAACTAGTACAATAATAATTATTGCACTAGTAATTTGTAATAAATATTATTTTCTTGATTCAAGTAATCGAAATATATTTTTGTGGGTTGTGTTTATTTTTTTGCGCTCTAGTTCTGGCGGTTTTGCCATTCCTTAATTTTGTCGCCTACCTTACCTACCGCTTAATCCAGCCTTTTAGATTGAAACCTCTTCAAAACTGATTTCTTACTTAGTTTCGTCAGATTCCGTTCTGGGGAAGTTTTACTGTACAATGCAATTGAAACGAAGTGACGTGTTCTTAACTACAGTATGTAAGACCCTAATTCTACGCGAGTACTTAATCAATTCTTAATTTATATGCAACTGTTCTCAAGTAATGTTTCAGAATTGAGTTTTATGGGTAAAAGAAAAAAAATATTTCCTCAACGGTAAAAATATTATAAAATACCATTTTATTAATCTGTAATTAATTACAGCAGAAATAATATACAACAGAAATTTTAATTTAAATGTAAAGAAATATTTTGATTCTTAAAAATGTTAATTCAATTCATTCATAGTGTTTTGCCATTAGGGTAGATCCTGTCATGGCTGCTGCTTTTCCAACTTGTTATATCCTTTGCTAACCTCATTATTTAGGCATATTTTTCCTTTTATATAATCCCATCCATCATTTGAAATCTCTTCTTTTCCTTCCATTGCATCTACTAATAAACACCTTTTCATACAATGTCCTAGCCAGTTCTTTTTCCTATATTCAATTACATTTAACATTTCCCTGTTCTCTCAGATTGTTCTTAATACTTTATCATTTGTTACATGGTCTTATAATCTGACATTTATCATTCTGCACCACACTCACATCTCAAAAGTCTCAATTTGTTTTCTGTCTGCATTTCTCTTCATCCACATTTCAGCTCCATACAGCATCACACTCTAAATAAAAGATCTCATTAAACTCTTTCTTAACACTAAGTTTAACTTTCCACACAGCAGTTATCCTTTTTATTAAATCCCTACTTATTTCTTCATATCCTTGTTTTAATTTAAAGGGTACAAGTCAGGTCATGAGTTGTAAAGCTCCCTAAGTACTGAAATTTCTTTACCTATTCTAAAATCTCATTTCCTATCTTAATCTCAATCCTCTTCTCTTTTCCACCTAATATCACACATGTTGTTTTCATTTTGTTTATCGTCATACACCGACTTTCGCAAGCTTCATTTAAGTCATCGAGCATTTCATTTAGTTTACTTGAACTCTCTGCCAGTACTGTCATGTCATCAATCAGCAAAACATATACATTCCATTCTTCTTCCCCCTATTTTTGTTCTCTTTCCCATTCAGACGGCATTTAATTTTTTCTTCCAGATATATACTAAAACAGTGTTTGTTACATGCAGTATCCCTGCATCACTTCCTATTCACTCTGACATTTTGTCTTCTATCCTCACTTTTATTCTCTGGTTATAGTACACCTCTTGTATAAGGCACTTCTCTTTCCAGTCGAATCCCTGATTTTCCAAAATTAGCAGTAATTTATCCCATCTTACTTTGTCAGATGAATTTCTAAGTCGACAAATGCAACACACACTCCATTTCCTTTCTATGTATCTCTCATTTGTTACTCTTAGCAGCCCTATAGCATCCTAGTTCCAATACCTCTTCTAAACACATACTGTTCTTAATTTTAAATAACCATCATAATTTTAAATGAATGCTGTTGTTTTCTTTTAAAACTTAATAGAAAACAAACTTTTAGTTAGTTATCTATTAAAACATAATTTCAAGAGAATTTTACTGAATTGTTTCTAGAATTTTTTTATTATACTCATACAGAAGCTAAAAAGATTAAACAGAATATTCTTGTGTTCACAAATATATCCAAATAATATAAAAGAATTTAAATGAATAAAAACATATTAATAGTGCTACAATAGCAGATACTAAATTCAGAGTTCAAATTTGGTAATATTAATACTCTTACTAAGTGGCAAAAATAATGTGTGAATTTAAAGTTGCAATACTATACAATTAATCTTAACCTTTTATGCATTAAATAATATAAAGATTTCTAAATATGTACATCATATTCATCATGATGTACATCATATCAGAATGTAATGATACTTTTAATAAAAATTACAAAACTTACTTCAGTAACGAAAAACTGTTATTTATATGTAATGTATATTTGGTGATAAAAAAATGTAATATTAGCATTTTAATTTGACTTGCAAGACAATTATGTTGTTCCAGGTAAGTAGCAGAAAATAAGCCAGATTAACTTTCATTTGTGTCCTTAAAGTAACATTTCAGTTTTTCAAGACTTTCTTTCATAATCAATTTCACATTCAACAGTTTTCATCAATTTCATTTTTCCTTCTCTGTAATAATCCTATTAAATAACTTTATGAAGATAAATTATTTAGTGGAAGGTTTAGAATTTTTACTAGTTTTATTAAGTTATAAAATATAATACTTTATATCACCTCAAATTACTTATTTTAAATTGAATTTTATTAAAATCCAAGTAAACACTTGTCAAATTAAATTTTATAAATAGCTTGTGGAAGCAAAGTGGTAAAAAGTATGAGTTATTTACAAAACTGCATTTTGGTACTCTAAGATTTCCATTTTCACAAGTTCAAATTTACGATAGCAAAATATTTCATAATTATATACATCTTAAGCTTTACCTTCAATAAGTATTGTTTGAGGATCGCTATAGTTAATGTACAAGAAATCAAAATTCCATTCCTTTGAGAAAGCTTGGTAAGTAGTTCACCAAAGAAAGTAGAATTATTTAATTTGAAAACATTAAAAATGATAAAAAAGATTATTTCTTTAATCTTAACTGTTAGATGTGCTCACCAAATAATATTTAAAATTAATATCCATTACAGCTACAGTAATATGTACACATATAACAATTATATAAATGTATTTTTGTAAGAAAATAGCATTGTTTTTTTTTCTTCATAATTTTACAATTCATATAATACTGAACCAGATTTCTGATTATCTCATTTACTGTTTCACATCATCCAGGAATATTTCAACAGGCTTTAACAAAACACAAAGAATGAATTTATTTTACCTTTTTTTTAAAAAATCTAGGTAAGTAACAAACAATACTGCTTTTAATTTTGCTAAATTAATTTTCAAAGGTAACTTTGCAAAATCAATGGTGATGTGTAATAATACCATGAGAATTAAACTTTTTTCACTGCTGAAAAATGCATCACACAAATTAATGCTTTTGTTACCATGATAAGTTAACTCTACTGGTTTAAAATTGTTCTTATAAAATTTTTCTTTATGATTTTGTATTTGTTAGAGATTCTTCTTAGCTATAAAAAATTGCTTTAATTATGCAATGGTTGGGAACCAAGTCAGCACCTGACCTGGTTCCCTCCCTGAAGGGAAACTGGTACTAAATTTTTTAGTGATCTGACCATAAAATTTAATAAAATATTCATATTGCACATATTTGTAATTTCAATAATATTGTCACATTGAATAAACAAGAATATGTAAATAGATCTTGATTGATTTAAGGAAAAGTAATCACTTCATATTAAATAAAAAGGAAATGCAGGTGTTCATAAATTCATACAACCTATATTTTAAAATAGATTAAATGGACAACAGTTTTAATTTTAAGTGTTCCATTTAAATCTGCATTCAGTTAGTGTGTTCAGTTAAAGCTGCATTCAAATCAATCAGTTTTCTAAAAAAAAGATTATAGTTTATTATATTCACAATTTACTGAACATTCGACTGTAAAAAAAAAAAAAATGTAACATTCAACTGTAAAAAAAATGAGTTTACTTATTCCTCATCAGTTAAATGCAGACTAGTCAATTTTTAAAGAATACAAAGAAATTTCTGGGGCAAAATTTGGGATTCATAGAACTCCATTCTCTATTGTTTTAGCTGTTAATGTAAATAACAATTGTCTGAATTAAAGCTAGATAAAATCTGGCAAGGCAAATAGTGTTCTAAAATTTTATTTTATTAAATGTTCTATTTGGCTAGGTACGTAGATTTTTAACTATCAATAGTTTCTGATAATTGTTTTATAGGTTCTAAAAAAGATTAATAAATATCATTGTGATATTTATATAAGTGACAAAGACCATGAAATTGGATCGGTTCTGCATGCTAATATCGATTACTATGTAGGAGGTTTATGATAAATATTTAGATTTATATACAAATGAAAAAAAAAAACTTCATAATTTAAGATACAGTAACGTAAATTATTTTTAAAGAAAGACCCGCTTGCAATAATATAAATAATTAGTAAACATTATTTGTCTACAAGTGGATTTACTGTCTGCCTAAGTATTAATTAAAACAAGAGGCTAAAATTTGCCTAGGTACATAGTGTTTGACTAATTTTATTTGCTTGCAACATATCCAGAACACCTTGTGTATACATACTATTTTGGAACAAATCATCTGAACCATCTACAATACTAAAGTTGTCATAATGACGGATTCACAGAGTTCATGGATGACTTTAATTTGATATGAGTGTAAGGTTTCATTGCAGCCATATACGGACCGAGAGAAACATGAAGGCTGAATTAGTGAATATAAGTTGTCTGTTCGAATAGCATGAGACCATAGATTCAGATGAAGGTATGATAAGTATCAGTTTTGATTTTAACTGTGGTCAAAATAAAGTAATCACTTCACTTAGGAACTGTAAAAAAATTTGTTGTAAGGGTAGAGTATAGTCTATGTCAGTTTTTTGGTTATGTGACTTTATGAACCCTCATTATTGTTGTAATGTATGTTGGATGTAGGTTGTGCACATATAATACATAAATATACATAATATAATGCAGAAGAGAAATATAAAAACAATTATTATTTTATTGTGAATAAAAAACTTGTATTATTAATATTAATTAAAAATATAAGCAAATTCAGTTATACACAAACAGAAAGTTATTCATTGTATATTTATTTAAGTAAAATTTCAACTTATATTAATGTCAAATAATGATAGTTTTTAAGTACTTTGTATATAGCATGTGAATATGTATTAATTTTATTTTGAAATGAGATTTTTTTTAATAATATTGATGTATATTAATTAAAGAAATATTAAAAATTCACTAGTTTGGAATATATGGGGACTTAAGACTGGTTGGAATTAAATTCATTTTGTATAATGTTATTTCTATAACAAAATGTTAAGCAGTAAAAATTACTGTGTATATATTTCGAATGCCATCAAAATGACCAAAGAAAGAGACTAACAATTTTAGTTTTAAGCCAAAAAATCATATTTGGATTAAAATTAAATGTCTAAGTAAGAAATATTTTTCTTCTTTTGTTCATTAGGAAGTAAAAGTAAGGAGAACACAGAACTTTGAATCAATTGCTGAATTATCTTACTGCTCTCTTTCTTGCTCTCCCCCCTCTATTTTACATTTATAGAAAACATTTAGAATAGAGAGATCTTCAAAACTTTCTGTATTTTTATTGGTATTAGATAGAAGAGTAAAGTCATGATAGCTCAGTATCAAGGTTATGATTAACCTTTTGAAGAAAAGGATTTCTACTTTGAATGCAATTAATGCTCAAACTAACCTAATCTATCTGTAACAGTGTCTCATATTTACTGACAGTATAGTTAAAGTAGTAGTAAGATGCCTGTCAGCCAAATAATCTTGTTGTTTGTTGAAATTAGGTGGCCAGATTTGTTACATCACCATATTTCATTTTTGTTTAAAGTTTTTTGTTCAAAGGATATCTTTTAACTGCAGATTTTGCTGCAAAAAAAACACAGTGTCTAAATTTTACGTAACTTTCATACTCTGATACAGAATTATTTTAACAATTTTATTTAATAATTTATACTTTTCTAGCTATTAGTAAACTGTGTTGCAAGAAAACAAACATTTGATATCAGTAAAAAAAATTACCCTCTCTCTAATTTTCATATCTATTTAATGTTTGAAAGTACCTAGAGACAAAAATACGAAATTATTGGTTAGTTGCCTATTTTGTATGTGTGTATGGCATCTATTCAGCTTTGTAGGACAAAAACATTTTTAACATAAATCATGCGATCTTGTATATGTAGCAATCATTAGGGGACTGATTTTTTTTCTTTGTATTAAGAGGAACATACTGAGGAGACTAAATATATCATTAGGGGTAGAAATTAAGTTTTAATTATGCTATTACCCCCTTCAATTAAAATTAATACTATCAGAAATAATACCATAAAACATTTTTCTTTAAATTTTATATTTATAACACTTATCTTATATTTTTCAAAACTTATCAATGAATGGAAGGACACCTAAAAAAAAAATACCCCCTAAAAAAAAATCATTTTTATAAATTTGAGTGCATAAAACTTAAAATTTATCATAGGGATAATGAGGCATATTCATAAAGTAGGGCCGTCGGTTTATATTTAAATGTTAGCAGATCAGAACACAGTTTCACGCATGCAGGGTCATCTATTGGCTATTTACGAAGCCACTGCAGTTGTTGTGATTAAGTAGTCATTTGCCTGCCGGTGAATGCAGATCACTATATCCACGACAATCATTTCTCCTGCCAGTTGCAAAGTGCGCGCTGTGATTCGGTTTTTGTGTGCAAAAGGATCTTCAGCTGCTAAAATTCGTCGGGAGTTGTGCCTAGCATATAGACCTACAGTGGTGTCAAAACTTTAAAAATGGCTACACAAATGTGCATGACAAAGAGCGGAGTTGCAGGCCCAGTATTCAGACTGACGAAAAGGGTGTCATTTTGGTTGATTTCATGGAATGTGGATCAACAATTACAGCTGATGTGTACTGTGAAATGTTCACCAAACAGATGTATGATCCAAAATCGATGATTGGGAAACTGTCATCTGGCATAATCCTTCAGGACAACGCATGTCCTCACACTGCTGCCTTAACCAAGAAGAAGATTCAAAATTTTTGTTGAGAATCTTTTGACCACCCTGCATATAGTCTCAACCTTGCACCTAGCAACTACTTCCCTTCTTGGATTTAAAAAGTGGCTTGGTGGACAACAGTTTGAAAACTACAAGGAACTCAAGACTGCCATTTTCAACTACTTCAATTCCCAGGTGGCGAACTTCTATGCAGAAGGGTTAAAGAAACTTGTGCAGTGTTATGAAGAGTGCTTAGAACTGAATGTGATTATGTGGAAAAGTGAAGTAGATATGTAGTAAATTCAAACTGTAAGTAAAAACATTTTCTCATGAGTTACTTCTTTTTAATGACCAAATGACCCTTATTTTATGAACATGCCTCATAATCAAAAAGCACTAAAACTATTTTAAATGGGAATTTTTCATTTAAATTACCTAAAATACTTTCCTAAACTTTATTATATAGTACCTTAGGACAGAGTCCATTGACAGGCTTGATTGAATTGCTGCGAATATTATATAATTTAATGGTCTAATATATTAATCTAGAAGGACCTAAGGGTAAATAAAAAAAAAACCTGTAGGGAGGTTAATAATTATTTTAATAACTTAGGAGATTAAATTTTAAGCTTTATTAAAATACCCAGAAAGTTCAACAATATTATTACTAGCGTTTTTTTTTTTTTTTTTGGGGTGTGTAACACTTCTTTTACTTACCTTATTTTTAACAAACTTTTTAATATAATTACTGGAAACTAGCTATTTGTAGTGAAAATGTTTGACTCAAGTAAAATAACTTCTTCTTATTATAATATTAATCTTGTAAATTCATTTACAATTAATTATTTCCAAGCAGTCTGATTACCTAAAATTCAAATTAGTGAAGTTTACTAATAATCACAATTTATTCTATAAACACATTTTTCCTTTCTTATGAAGCATGAAAAATACAATATAAACCATACAGTCTTGATAGTTTTCAAGTAATAAAGTAACTCTCTTTTTATTATATGACATTTGTACAGTAATTACTGTGGTACAATTTAATCTGCTTTACTAAATAAGATTGTGTCGTAACTAGACTCAATCAAATCATGGCTGGGAAGTTGTATTATTGAAATATTATCAATAATTATTATCGGAATGAAATCACCAGACTGTGATCCATGAAACTCTCTATTTTCTTCTTTTTTTTTTTCTTTTAACCTCTGGAACCACCTTTAAGTAGTCCGTCAGAGGATGAAGATGTATGATGGGTAGCCATGTGGACTGGGATAAATGATGTATGGACCGGGATTCGAACTAGGGGTAAAAATAAATCTGAAGTTAGTTAAGTTTTGGGATCAAGTAATATATTTTTTTTAGCATTATCCTATAATTAAAAAATTAATAT
Organism: Zanna intricata; assembly: GCA_010016005.3. Classification (NCBI taxonomy): domain Eukaryota; kingdom Metazoa; phylum Arthropoda; class Insecta; order Hemiptera; family Fulgoridae; genus Zanna; species Zanna intricata. Next base: position 10,419 of record JAAAKQ030507184.1, on the reverse strand, counting down.
AGTTCTTTTCTTTTTTTACCGATATGCGATAAAAAAGTTTGACTCCCTCACATTTGATATCTTGTACTTGCATAAACTTTGAAACAAAAAATATACTATTAGGTTACAAACTTAAAAAAATGATAAAAAATTTTTAATACATAAGTATATAATTGGCAATTTTTCATAACTAAATATTACTTATAAACAAAATTACAACATAATATAAATATATATATATAATACTATTTGGCCAGATCATATTCTTTGGGACATCTGGACAAACTGGTATTTAATTTTTCTTGAAAATTTAAACCCCATTTTATAATTCAAATAATGAAATATTTTGAAATACACATGTTAAGAGTTTAATTTAATTTTTTTTCAAAACAAAAAATTTAAGATTTGTTGTATTTATTCTCAGGAAATTACAGTGTGTAGATTATAGATTGATTGTTTAGATACAATTGTGTAAGCTCTTGCTGCCACAATAAGACATTGAACTTGCCCATCTCTATTTTGTAGGCCTAATTTCTTCAAAATTTATTTTACTAGTAAGTAATGTCTGAATTTATTATTTATTAATGTATATTAATAATATGTATCGTCCTTTCTCATTCTTTTTGTAAATGTTTAAAAAAGTAAGCTGTTTCTCCTCTAGAGTTCTTTCCCAATTCATATTTGCTATCTGCCTAATTATATAATGCAATAGTCTATCAAAATTTATTGTTTTCTTTTTAATTTCATTCTCATATAACAAATACTATCAATCTATTAATATACCTAAATAATCTAGTAATCACTAATGTTAGCCAACCAATCAATGACAAAAAGCAGCAAAGGCAATGTACTCATGAATTTAAGAATATGTATAAATTGTGACAATAAGTTAAACAAATTATGATAAATCAAAAATCTTTATTCTGATGCTTTTATGCATATGCTTATTTGTGTGAAAAAATAATATCTATATGTATATACATACACACATGTACATTTATATTTCTTAATAGTCTAACTTTTTGGAAAATGTTTATTACATGAGCACCATTTCAAATTTATTTTAGTTAAATATTTAAGTAGAAGCACATTTTAGCTCTGATTAGAAATTAAAAAATTGTGTAAGGTGAGTTAAGCACATTTCTGATATAACTTGTAATGAATGAATCCGGTTATGTCATATAAAGGAAAATTTTTTAGTAAAAAATGTTTTTTTATCTTCTCACAATCTTAATAATCAGCTAACAGTAGCTGTATAATGCTATTACTTTATTCAATTTAACTTTATTTTTACCCCTAGTTTGAATAATTATTTGAACTTATGAATTTTTAAAACAAAACATATGTTGACGTGTTAAGTTTACTGATCATCATGATGGAACTCTAACTAATGTTTTAATTTGATGACACCAATATTAATTAATAAATAAAAATAATTATAAAAAAACATAACTTATACCATCGGTGAGAAAAAAAATTGGATTGGTGCTCATATAATGAATAAGAATAATTTTTTTTATCACTTACTTATTAATTATTGTAATGAATGTTTCTATAATATTACATGAGTGTTGCATGTACTGTTTTGTTAGACTACAAATAAGTATGCAAGTTTATTACTAGTGTAATTTATTAAAATAATACAATTTATTAATATTAATAAGAAATTTATAAAAATAATATTTTAATTTTTGTGACACAGAATAATAAATGTTTTTATATTTAAGATGCCTATTACAATTTAATTTTTAAGAAGTTATTGGGTGTGTGTGTGCATATATGATTTGAAAAACAGTTTTTTATTTATTTATGCAAGTATTGTGTGTGTGTGTGTGTGTGTGTGTGTGTGTGTTTGTATGTGTGTATGTATATATATGTTTATATATATATATATATATATATATATATATATTTATATACACCTATACATTTACAAAAATAGGAAAATACATTTGAAGAATCAGTGGCTGATTTACCAAAGAAGTAGAGAATTATATACAAAGAAAACTTATAAATAATTATTGTTCTTTTAAATATAACAGAAGACCAGCATTATGTTGTAAGTACTTTTTCAAAATTCATCCTTTATTCTTTAAATACTGTATTAATTAACAGTTATTTTTTTTTATTCATTTAATTAATTAATTTAATGTTATTCTGTGATATGTGCGTATTAAACTTATTACTTATACTTTATTTATTTTTAAATTACAGCTTGTATAAAGATTTAAATTGTTAGTCACAAACTTATTGATTAAAAACTCAAAAAACTAGAGTTGTACATACTGTATTTCAAAAGTTATACAGGAATGTTTTCAATGTTTTATTGATTAAAAATGATTTTAATTTTAATTCAGTCCTCCTTTTCAGCTAATAGATGAATAAAATATTCCATACCTAAAACATGTTGAAATGTTGCAGAAGCTTCAGAAAGAGCACAGAAAATTACTCTTTCAGCACTTTCTTAAGATTAGGTATCTTCCTTGTATTTAAGATTAATGCCCAAAATATCACATCTCATTTCAGTTAAAACTGAATTTAAGCAGTCTGGTAATTTTTTTGCAGTTTCAATAAAATTAAAGTTAATGAAATATCTTATGTTCTTTTTGCTTCAATCCAATTTTTTTCAGTTTAAGTAATCATTCAGTTTAATAGAATAATAATATCAAGATAAAAATTGGAAAATTGACTCTAATTAACTAATCTTTTTTAAACAAATAATACTGCTAATATAGTTCTTACTGATATGATCAATATAAATAAACGGTTATTTTATATTAAAAATGTCTTATTGTACCTATTATAATCAAAACCTATTACAATATAATTCTTTATTACACTTAAATCAAAATTTAATTAATGTTAATTTTTACTTACTGATTGAAATTAATGTTTTATGATTAAAATTTTATGGGATATGCAAGGTGTGATACAAAAATATGAAAAGTTTTTAATTCTATGTGCTATGACTTTTTGACTAAGTTTGTATTTTCCCACAAAATGGCAGCACTGTCTGTAATGTACATCAATACTTTCAGCTGTATTAGAAGCACAGTTAAAATTTACTAGCTGAGTAATTAGAACATATTTTATTACCAGTAGTGATTGATTTTATTTTTCTTAATGATGGAACAAAGGATTTACATTAAATTTTGTGTTAAAAATAGAATAAGCCATAGTGAATTGTTAATGGTGAGAAGACTTTTGGAGAGGATCTTATGTTGAGACCAAGGATTTATGAATGGTACACATGGTTTCAAGAAGGGCATGAAGATTACAAAAGATTTAAACAGCCTAACATATTGACAACCAATGACAGTATTGACAAAATAAAAGATATGAACATTATTCATTGAATCACTTTTAGAGAAGTTGCTGAAGAAGTGGGAATTTAATGTGAAAGAATTTTGAATGACATTTTGGATATGAAAAAAATAACAGCAAAATTTGTTCCAAAACAGTTGAATTTTCAAAAAGCAATAATTGTCAGAATACTCAAATGTATCATAAAAAGAGACAAAAGATAGCTGTAAGTTACAATGTTGAAATATAGGTCCAGTTATCACAATGAAAGCTTCCTTTAGAATTAAAACTGAAAAAAAAACCAAGCAGATGTTAAGGTTCTCTGTACTGCCATTTTTTATTACAATGGCATCAATTTTGAATTCTTACCACAAGATTGTATAGTCAGTAAATAATATTATATAGTTTTACACCATTTGCTTGAGGCAATTTGAAGAAAACAACCACAAATGTGAGGAAACAATTCTTGTATTTGCACAAAGATTATGCTCCAGCTCATACTTCATATTAATTAATGATAATTTAGAAAAAAATAACATTGTACTGATGCTGCAGTCTCTGAATTCTCCCAACTCTGGTGCCCTGTGATCTTTTCTTGTTCCCACTGATTATGAGAACATTAAAAGAACAATGACCTTCACAATGGATAAAATAAATAAAACATTGCTAAAAGAACAAGGCTGTATTAAAAGAAAAATGCTTTCCACAAATATTTTGAGGATTAGAAGAAAAAATGTGTGTAAATGTGACACAACTCTAGGGAACCACTCTGAAAGGAGAAATATCCATATAGAAGAACAAGTTATTCTTTTTCATACAAATTAAAATTCTCATTTTTTTTTATCACACTTTGTAAAACAATTGTAGATAGAAGTACAATTGAAAGAAATTAAGAAATTCTGATTTTATCTGACAGAAAATTCTATGAGCTATATCATTGATTCTCAATTTTTTTTGCCCACTGTGCACATTGGGAATCAGAAATTTTCTAGCACCCCTAAAATTTGTAAACTTACCATCTGTCAAAAATAATAATTTGAATTGCTGTTTTTAAGATGCACTTTTAAATTCCAATTGTTTTTAAAAGTGGCATACCCTACTTCTGAATTGAAACTTACATTTTACTTTGAAATATCAGAAAAACATAATTTTTGTCTTTTTTTAATCAGCCATCGCCTTCCAAGACTACCTGAACAACCCCCCGATTTTCTGTGGACCTTCTAACCCCCCTGAAGGCCTTTAGGCCTGCAAGTGAGCGTTATCGCCCACTTTGGAAATGACTGAGCTAGACCTTTTGATATCAGCCATATTGAAACAGAAGTCCACAGGCAGAATTAGTACCATTTCAAAATTACCTGGAAAATAACTGCTCCACAGCTAAACAATTTTCATTTGAGCAAAGAGCAAGAGAAGTGGTGGTATATGTTTTGTTAAAAATAAGAAAAGACAGAGAGAGGGTGTAGATGTGGTAAAATTATTCTGTGGAGTAACAGAAAACTTCAAGACTAAGATAATTTATTGCAAAAAAAAAAAAATATATATATATATGCATAACAAATAGAAAAAGATCAAAGACATAGTTTCAGTTGTGTAGTAACTAGATCAGGTGGTAATCAAAATGTGATATTACTCTTAACATGTCACTTTTCAACAACAAAGCTAAGCTTAAGAACATGTTACACCACTAAAGGTTGTTGACTTTTTCACAGTCTACTTAATCACGTTTGATTTTTATCCATCTACTGAAGTTAAAAACAATGATAAAAATTTAATAATTCAACATAAACTTGAGTGGATTCCAAATATGTGTGTTAAATTAATTAAAAATTAATCTTGCAACAACACCTGCTACATTATTATTAATAATGTTATGCAAGTGATTGTGTAATTCACAACTATTTCTTCAGCAACTATAGAAAGTTCACATATTTTTATATTACAAAAATTATTGTATTACAAAACAATAACATTCTATATATTCAATGCATTATAGGGTAGTACAAAGAAGCATTAGACTATTCTCAGTAAACATTTAAGCAAAGGCTATAACTTCTGAATGACCAGCAATTCAAACAACAGCAGGGAATGTAATAAATATTATTAAAAAAAAAAAACAAAGCTGTAGGTATTGTATGTGAAATGAATGAATGCAACAAAAGGATGAGTAAAAAGTTTGTTTTGTTTAATACATGTGAATTTTTACCGATGTCTGATTAGATTTTTTACATGTACATCCTTAATTGAAATAATGCTTTTATGTAAAATAATACTTCAGTGAAGTGTTGTAATTAAAAGCAGCAATATGGCATGATGTACTTACATATCATCAGAAAAAAATTCTTTTAAATATCATTGAAAAAATTAACATCCACATTCATAAAATTGGCTAGGAAAATAAAATGGGGTTGTCAAAGATCCTGATGAAATTAGTGAGTTGGTCACTATAAATTACCATACAAAAGTTGACAATTTTCACAGAAGTACATGTTTTGGGTGCTCAGTTAAGTTAGTTACATCAGTTACTTTACATAATTCTAACAACAATTACTGCAACAACATAAATTTTTTTTCAATGATTTTCATAAGAAAATTTGTAAGATGCATCCTTTATTTGATACAAGCTGTAATGACTTATATTTATTGTATTTAAAAAAATTAATTTTAAGTATTTTTTTCTTTTAAGAAATTAAGACTGTATAAATTTTTCATGCTGTGATCACATATGGAAATAAATTATTTTTTTTATGATTCTAGTTTTGTGTTGTTTTTAATTGTATTATACCCATATGAATCTTTTATCTTTTCAATATCTGTCTATTTCTCTTATAATTTTTTTCCAATTCCTTAATGGAATGTCTTGTTTTATTAAATAGGAAATATTTCATGAATGTAGATGATAGTTTGACAAACATATGCAAGACATTAAGCAGTTTGTGTATATCAGTATTTTTTTTTATACTAGACTATCATGTAAGGTTATGCTGATAATTAATCAGCAAGTATCATTAATATTTGCATAAATGAAAACTGAAAAAAAAAACTTTTATCAATTTAACAATAGTTGTCTATGTTATTTACAGTGTGCATAATTTTATTCTGATTAAATTTAATAGTAACTGGAGACTCTATTTAAGTACTATGTGGTTTGGTAAGTTAAAAAAAAATATGTTGGGTGTCAAGGCATAAATGTTTTTCCTCAACCACTGTTTGTTATAGTTTCTTAAATCAAAATGACACAATAAAACGTTTTTCCTATCATAATGAATTAAAGAAAAAAACTCATAAAGATATTTAATATACTGTATAAACAATTAATTTGCTTATTGTTATGTACTGTGTACATTTAAACATACGGTATTAATTTTATTTCCAAACAAAATGAATATTCTTGACCTAAGTAAATTATAATTAAGAATAAAACATTATAAGTTTACTGTTAAACGTTTCTTGCGTGTTTGTATAAATTATTGACGGATTTCATGCACGATTAAAACGTAAATTAAGATATACAACACAATAATCGAAGCATTATTTATAATTTATTCTGACAGTTGAGTAACATATGGTTAGTAGTAATATCGATTGTCTGCCAATTAGCACTGATAATTTTGTAAACGATTCCCATAGCAATGCGACGGAATTATCTTGTAATACTATTAATACAATGTTTACTGTGTAGTTATTCTGTGCACGCAGTCTTATCGTTAGCCTAGTCTCAGTTCCGTATTCCCTTCTCGTTACCAGAAATCAATCGTAAACATAAAATATTTTCAAACCTTAATTTTAAATGAAGTTAACTGTACGATAAACAAATTCTCTTAATTCAAAACTACTTGTGCCACATGTTTTATTAATAATTAATTGTATCGTATTTGTTTTGTTAAGCTTCTTAGTTTTATTAAAATTCTTTATTTTCACGGTTCGATACGGTTTCTTCTAACAGAAATAAAAAATGTGACTAACGATAACAAAAAGTTCAATTTAAAATCTGATGCATTTCTGCAACACTAGGTGGATGGAAAAGCATACTTTTTATAAACGGGGAAATTGTTTATCGTATTATGAAAATGTTAAAAGAACATGAGAAAAGCAGAACTTTGAGGAAAAATTTGTGCAAAAACTGTATCTCTGTCGGGCAGGGAGCAGAACATCGGAAATAGTGACACTGCCCTACCGAAACCGAGCGTTTTCAAATCGATCAACGTTTAGAAGGCACTACGATGTTTATAACAACGGATTTATTAGTTCGATTGAAATTTATTAAGGATGTAATAAATAAGATAATACGATAACTCTCTTGTGTGACTAATAACTAGGTTTTTATTAATGTATGTAGTATAGATAACTACGTTACTTTTTCCCTTGAATAGCGATCCGTCATCGCCTGGCCTCTTTTCCAAGATACAATCTGCGTTGAGTTGAAATCCTATACTATGTATATATTCATGACGTATATTTGACCGCAAATGGTTGTATGTTTTTGACTTCAGCTTAAGTCTAAAGGACTTTGTTAATAATAATTCTACATAAATAAAACTATATTCTATATATATATATATATATATATATATATA
>JAAAKQ030507151.1:9764-19990 GCA_010016005.3 Zanna intricata | reverse complement strand
TCATACACATCATCCTCATTCATCCTCTGAAGTAATACCTTACGGTAGTTCCGGAGGCTAAACAGACAAAGAAAAAAGGTTACAATGTTAAATTAACCTCTGGAACCACCGTTAAGGTATATCTTCAGAGGATGATATGAATGAATTTTAACGTGTGTGAAAAATGTCATGCCTGACCGGGATTCGAACTCGGGACCTCCGGATGAAAGACTGAGACGCTACCACTCGCGCCACGGAGACCGGAAAATACCGGCTATATTTCAGGTAAATTTTTTAATTCCATTTCTGTTTTCCGTTTATGCACTGGATGTTCTAATAACATTTAAAGCAACTAAACTAACATCTGATGATGACGCAATCGATTAAGCAATACATTAAAATACAAAGAATAAATTTTATACAAGAATGACATATATCATCTCTTTGGTGACGTATTCCATTACACGGATTCTAAAATTTGACACGAATAATTTCTTTACAGGTTGTAAAATCAAATATTTGAAGAAGTTAAATATTTTAGATTCAAATACGAAAAAAAATTACAAAATCAAGAAAACTCAAAAGTCATAAACCTACTTGATAATCAAGGATTTAAAAAGTTGAAACCACTTTACCTTCCAAACTTATTTTAACAATAATACAATTGACTTAAATATTATATGGATACCGTAGGCATTTCCTCAATTAAAACATAACCGTATTCATATATTTTATGAAAAATGATTTTCTATATTAAAACAAATTTTCTTCACACACTTGTTTATTTTATTAATCGCTTGAATAATTATGTTATTGATATAGTGTAAAAATACCATCTAAAAGTTTTCCACCGTAGAAGATTAATCTCTTAATTAACTTCATATAGAATTTTATTGAAACAAATATAGGAGTGGATCAGTTTATTACGTGAAAAACGCATGAATATCTAATGCTTAGGTGTAGGTGTACGTAAATATATTTGTGTGTGTTTACAATAGCGGCTTCCTGGATATGACGTCACACTACAAGGTCTTCCTCATTATTCTGTCGCATGATGAAATAATTTGATATAATCAAGAGTTGATAATTATTACCTGCTTTATTAGATATCATGAAATATAAATTATCATGTAGGCTTCACAAATTGATAATAATCTTTTATTTCTATCTAACTCTCTACAGTTAGGAATATTACATTAATTTTTTTTTTTTTTTACTTATTCTTATGGGTGCATGTGTTTTTTGCAGTCTATTTACATTCAATTATGTTTACATTTATTAATAAGTTGCATAAAATTATGTTAAAGTTTCTTGTTTGTTGAAGTGTCTATATATACATACGCGAATTAGCTAATATGAGAACCCTTTAATCCATTATTGATTACCACTATTATTATTTTTTTATATTTCGAAGATTCCATTACTATGCCTTTTTTATGCATTCCACTGTGTTCTGGTATATTCCACGTTAGATGTGGTTATAACTAGTAAAATATTTAATGACAGATTACGCGTATCTTCTCCCGCTAAATCGCCTAAACCTAATTGGTTAAATATTGCATAGTTATCTTATTTTTTTTTGTTACTAAAGAAAATAAAAAAGGGATTAATGTTGAAATGTTATCATTATGTATAATGGAGTTCTTCAAGTTTCACTTCAGAGTCAATTTCTATATTTATTAGTTACTAATGATAAAAGCTAAAATTTTGTTTTCTTTTTAAATTGACGATAAAACCTTTACTTTAATGGTGGAACTTAAATAATATGGAAAGCCCAAGAATATAGAAATACAAATCCCTAGTTTTTGGCTAGTAATATTTACACACCAAAATATAATATTGTTCCCTTTCCCCTTATGACAAAATGAATCGTTCATCCAGCTCAACAGTTCTTGAGGTTTCATTAAGGTCCAAAATATATGGGGAATTCTAATTAGGGTATAGGTTAAAGAGTTTTCACAATTTTTATTAGAGATGAGGAACTCTTTATATTCTGAAATAGTAATTGTACAACGTGTATTTTTCATAAATTTCTATTTTACTGTAGAAGTTGTTACGAGTGAAAATGCTTCGGGATGGGAAAACATTATTACTATAAAACAGGAAAACCTGTATTTTGATGTTATTCAATACCATGGAATAATTCTTGACCTAGAGATTTTAACAGGATTACGCAATATATATTGACTTCAATGTAATTATCAATTGTAAAAATACTGAACTTGAAAAAATCTTTAGGATCCGATCATAAACTGTAGGTTGGTTATATTTTGAGTATGAGTTATTGGAACGTTCTTATTCTTCCTATTACTGCTCTTTTCTTTTTTCCTTCTTTTCTTTTTTTCTTTTTCCTATTATTATGATATAAAAAGACAAAAAACAACAGACATATCTTGCCATTAAACAATAAAATAAAGAAGCACTTGGAGTGTTAGTTTATTTTAATCTGTACCATTTAAAGAGAATAATTTTTATTTAAAATCTATTTCATTAAGCAGATTTAGAGATCTTAATCAATAGTTCGTGATTAAGCCTTTTTAATCAATGGAGAAATTCAATATACCATAGAGAAATTACCATCATTACTTCTTTATGGTAATTTGATATTGCAGGAGTGTTGCCTCGCTGCTTAATAAATTATACTTTATTTTAATCTTAATTATAATATTTTATTTTTATTGTTGATATTATGAGCTATTTTATATTTCCTGTATTACATTGTATTCAGTTAATTTAACGCTGAACGAATATATACTGTATTAAATTTACAAGCGATGATACCAGAGACTAATGTTTTTTAACGCTTAATGTTGATCTAAATTTGTATGATTTTTATTTAACTATATTATAACTGGACAAATTTAGATTCTTCTATTCAATTGACCCAAATTTATAGATTTTACAAACCGTGTGCTAAAATAGTTTAAAAACAATTTTTTTTAAAGTTATCTTCATAAACCGTATTATGAATGAATACATATTTAATAATAATCTTTAATTATTTTCTTTGTGAATAACATATTATATATTCATAGCAACGCAGAAATAAATCAGCGATTATAAAAACAAAGCACTCATGACATGTTCTACACGTTATATAAGGTATAAGAAAATAAGCCGTGACGGGTAGAAAACTTCATTTCGAACTGACAGGTTAATAGGCGTAGACTTACATGATGGGTTATAATATTTATTTTAGAAAGTTATCTTGTAGGTATTTCATTTATGAACACAGTATATTATGCCCAAACCTCTAGTAAGTATAATTTAATTAGTATTATAAGATATTTTTTAAAGAGTTTTTTTTATAAATATAACATAACACGCTGTAATACTTGTTGACAGGTTCAGAAAAAGACTTAAAAAGCTGCACATATACGATATAGACAAAATATTAAAATTTTAACTGACTGTTTAAATTATTCCGTAAAAAAAATGTTTTACGTTTTAGTATTTGAAAATTATAGGATTTTATCAAATTCTTAGCGTCAAATTTAATTAAACGTAATATTTTACTTCTAGTTTTCATGACAAGATCTTAAAATAAAATATTTTAATGATATTCAAGAAAAGAAGTAATCTTTTATTATAACTCTTTATACTTATAAATGTAATTTCAAGTGAGAAATGCAATTACATGCTGTAAGTGCGTAAATTGAATGCAATTTATCTAAGTTGCTAGTATTTTATTTAAGTTTTTTTCACTCTTCTTATCAATTTTTATACAGATGGATCAGTGGAAAAACGATTAAAAATGAGAAAATATCTTTGTAATTGAATTTCATTACACAAATTCTACGTAATTACAATACAAAATCTTATATGGATTTCTTAAATGTACAAAAATTTCGGTGATATCTGTAAGTTCTCAAAGAATTTCAAATTTTTTTTTGTACATCGGTGTAATTTATTAACTTTTTTTAAAAGTAAATTAACAGAATTTTATGTACTATAATGATAAAATCTTTTATAGTATTTTGTAGTATATCGCAGTACCATTCTATTGTCTTTAGCAAAGAAGTTTAATAATATATTCCTTTTTTTTCTATATAGAAGTGACGTTCAGGTGGTGAAGCCAGTTAGGAAAAAATTATAAAATCACGAAATCTTGTGGTTTTATTAATTATTTTAAATTTCAAGAACAGATTTCAGACAGCTACGTCATTTACAAACAAGATTTACCACCACACTATGTGGACCTCAGTATAAAGTTTGATTAATATGTTTATGTGGTTTCGCAATTTAATAATGCAATAAGATACTTTTTAACGAAATAAAATGTTGTTGGTGATTTTAAATTCTTAAGTTATCTCATTTTTTTTAGATTACCGTTTATATATATAAAATAAAGAGAGAGAGAGAGACTAAAGAAGGAAAATGTTTATAACAAGATTTAAATTGGCTTAACTTTTATAAAATAATTAACTGTACAGCTCAATTAAATTCCATACAATTTTAATAAATTTTCTGTATAATATTGTTATATAAATATTATCAAACTTTTTTCTCACTAGCTATCGGTTCAAAGTCACAAATGGTTATACTTATGAACTTAATGTTGCGTCTAAACTATCAAATCTTCTTAAGTTAATAAAAAGAAGAATTTTTAGATTTAATTATCCTCTTTTTAAATTCATTTTATTTGTTCTTATTTTATGGTTAATAATTTTTAGAACTTAACCACTTAATTTCAATGTATAATGACAAAAATACCAGTACTTTAAGAGAACTATACATCATATTCCCGATTCATATCAAGAGTCATAACTTCATTTTGACTAATGAAACTCGTGGATACAAAAATATACAAATCATGAAGCGAAGAGTATAGACTGTATTTTTTCCTTATTCCTTTCTGTGCCTTTCCAAGCGGTCACCGTCCAAATTCTACCCTTGCCCGACGTTATTTTACTTCGGTGATCAGATGAGAACCGATGTATTCGACATGGTATGGCTGTTAGAAGTCAAATGTTTTCGAGTGTCAAATGATTAGAGTCACGTCATGGATGTCATGGATTTCATGGATTAGACATCACTTTTCATGGATACATACTGGTAATGTTTCTTTTTGAGTGAAATTTAACTAATTTAAAATATACTGCAAATTTAAATAAACCCCTTTCTTCTCATTTTCTGCTCTTATTGACATTTCTGATTCTAATACAGATTATAAGTCTCTCTCAATTTCAGTCTTATGTTAAATAAATCTAAACGATTATTTTCAAAACTTACAAGGAACCTTATGTGATTTATGAAAAAACCTAGCCAAACGTACCAGGATTTTATCCCATCTATAAAAATAAGATGAAATTATAATAGTGGTAATAAACAATACATTTTGTGAACACATAACATTTTATTGAAAGTTGTTTAGATACATGTTTTTTTAAACTTGCCTTTTTTTACGAGTATTTTACTGTTGTCATTCCTAAAGAAAGTGTAACGTTATTCGTGCAAATTGTTAAGAAAATAATTACACTATTTTTCATAAAATTATGCTTCTGTTCTTAAGTATCAGTAACAAGAATTTCTTATTTTATCTACCTAGTAAATTGTCTCTAACCATTTTTGGATTTAAATATTTATCTTTTTTAATACAACATTTCCTCTTTAATTCGTAATATTCATGAAGCTTCATTCATTTAATTTATTTGTTTTCTTCAAACCAGTTTTCCAGCTACTGCCGGGTCTGGGTGAATGTGTATAGGCAAATGCAATTACCGCCACCAAGCGCAATGTAAGTGGTAAACATGTAGTCTGAAACAGACTCAAGCACTCTGAGACGTGTGGTTAATTGAAACCCAACCATCAAAGAACATCAGTATTTACGTCTAGCATTTAAATCTATTTAAAAGCGGCTATCTTTACAAAGACATGAACTATAATATAGAATTTCTTGACTGTTCTGTAGAAACGTGTAATGCATTGTGAAATTATGTTTTACTTACGTAATGATATTTAACGTGAGAAATTACACTTTTTCTTATAAGTGGTGTGTAAATTTTTCAATATTCTATAAAGAAAAAGGTCGATAAGTAATTGGAATAGACTTCCAAAAATTAGTAAAACAACTTAGAACAATCAAAATGAAAAAAAAAATAAATAAATAAATAAACTTTATTCAAATTATACTTACAGATGTTTGGTATAAAAAAAAGATGCATAATCTAGGGTATAAAGTAATCAAAGTGTACTATTTTGTTACTAATAAATGTTGGAAAGCCATACAAACATTCAGGTAGACGGCGGTCGACAACACATTTACCCCCCCGACACTCTTCAAAAACAAGTTCCCTGTATTCTTCTTCACGGGCGCCACTTTTGTTCAGGAATGCACAACTCTTACTTTTTACTTCTATTAAAAACCAATTTAAAATTAGTTTAAATAACATTTAATCGCCCATCAAAACTGAAACGCTTGTTCTCAATTTTAAATATTTAAAAAATGGTAATCGACAATAATTAAGCGTTATATGATTTGTAAAAGAAATATTAAATGTAATTAAATAACAGTTAAACAAAATTTAAGGAAAATTATTATTATTATTTTTTTTTAAGAGAAAGTAAAAAAATAACTAAATTTTAAAATGATACAAAGAGCCATCTAAATTATATTGTTATAGATAAAAATGGAAATTTAATTAAAAATGCTAAGTTATCGATGTCTATAATATAAATTAGGCTGTGGCTTTCATTCAAATTGTTATAATAATCTAATTATTATTAAAATGGTGTAAGAAATAATTGTAGATTATAAGATGAGTGTAGATTTAAAGATGTAAAACATCTTTACATGGGTTGATACAAAACAGATAAGCTTTACTGATCATTCGTCTTATAAATAGGCTTATTATAACAAGTTTCTTATCTGATTATAAAGTTATAAGGTGTCCAGTCTAGGAGAGTTTTCCCTTTTTATTTTAACAAAGGATCAATTCAGTCGGTGCTCTCAAAAGTGAATTATCCTATAACCGTTTTTATGTTATTTATTTATTTTTTTTTTTTACAAAATCAAGGTATGTTTTCAAGATATCTACGCTAAAATTTTAATAATTCTAACCGAAAAATAGAATCAAATGAATTCATTTGAAAAGTTCAAGAGTAATTTTTAAACTTACGGGATGATGAATAAAGAATAAATTTATTTACATATTTATGGAGAAAAAAAAAAATTCATAAATATCAAAACCATATTTTAAGTTCTTAAAACTTTGGTTGTCTACACCAAAAATTTAATAACAATTTAATACGTTTTTTCTTTAACTCATCAAACTTGTATTAAATTTTATACAAAAAATCTTAAGAAAATGTAAAAAATTTCTTTCGATAAATTTTATTTACCTTTAATGTACAGCTATGATATTCGCTAAATATTGATAGAAATGCGACTTGTACAACAATTATCGGAGTGTTAATTTTGTTAGTTACCTAAAACAATAATACTGTCACACTAATAAAATACAATAGTACTTTGTATTATCACATATAAAATATAATTTCATATTTTGTTTAATAAAATCCAAAATATTTTTGATACTATTTTGTTACCTTTCCATCAAAGGGATGTGTGGAGTTAAACCCCCAAGCAAGTTCAAGTTGGGTTATTTTAGAATCCTAAAGTATCTTAAACAAATAGCTACTAATGTTTAATAAGTGTCAGAAAGGTGAATAAGAAAATGTTTCCACTTAAGTGTCTCGCACTTAAGTGAATGTTGGATTTTACAATCACACGGGACTGATTACATACTTGAAGTAGATTAAGTGTTAGTAGAATTTAACTTATCACTAATTTAATTAACTAATAAAATTACTCTTAAAAGTTCAAAATTATACAGGAAAAGTTTTTTGAATGGTTTCGCAAGGTTCAGTTAAAGTCGAAAAGATTTATTAAAATTAGTACAATTTTTAAATTATATGTATAGAATGAAATGTCTGCATAGATCTTTACAACATCAACTTAATAAAAAAAATAAAAATCTGGCAACACAGATCAAAATCAGGTTCCATCCGGTTTTTAAACAGTTAAGATCCGAGAAAAATCGGATTGCCGACCAATTACTATACTTTGCCTTCGATAGCTACAGTTCTGCTATAGCGATAGACAGGAAAGTAAAAATTCTGTCGCAATTAGTGCGTCAGAAGGGTGGATTTGTGGTTTTTGGTAATTTGAAAACATATCCAGAAAACCCCATTTTTGACTCTAAATCCGATAACATTTTCGTCCGTTAATACGACGAAAAAATCTTATTTGTACGTACGTTTATATTATATAAATATGACTGGGTGCAGTAGCGATTTCCAAATTCTTTGGAAATCCGCTGATTAATAATTAAATTTATCATAGAAGTCCACAGATTAATCGAAGAATTTCAATTTTCTGTTTTAAATGCGAATCTATAAGGTTATCAATAGATTACCTTACTTAAATTTTCACTCAGGCTTACTAGCTTAATTATATAGAAAAAGCGATAGGCTAATTCGTTATATCGATATAGTTTTCCAACAAAACTTCTAACAAAGCTTTTCCATAGTTTATTTCAAACTATTTCCATAAAAAAAATTATTATTTTTAAATAAATATTCAAATTATTCATACGTTTAAGAGAACACTGTATGTGTAAAAACAGTTAGTTAATAGGTAAATGCTGGAGGTCTTAAATAACTTTCTGTAAAAGATATCAAATAAGACAAACTTAGTAAATCTGATATAAAGAAAAATAAAGAATAAAGTTAAAAACTCAATGTGAGGAAAATATAAATATAAAAATTCTAAATATTTTTTTCTTATCAATAAAATAATTACAAACAGTAGAAGACGTAAGTTAGATATAGAAGGAAGTAAGAAAAGAAAGAGAATAAGCCTTCTCATTGAAAATAGTTTATATCAAACATAAATTTAGCAGCTAGAAATGAAATACGAGTATAAAGGGAATAAAGTTTGAAATGGAGAGATTTTAAGAGCAAATTGGAGAAAAACAATCATGTAGTAAAGTCTTACAAAAAAAAAATTAGTTTGGTAACCGGTACCTTTAGGAATCCAGGCTTAATTAAGTTAATATTAGACTAGATAAAATCGTTCCAGAGGGATGGCGAATAAATGCATTAGAAAAGTTATTGTATTTTGGTAGAAAATAAAATTTAAAAACAATGCGGTTAAGTAGCCCGATTATACAATTAACTTGTTAATTATAATTCCTATTTTAAAAACAATCAATTAGGTCATTTACTTGACATGCATTATAATACTAAAGAATAACAACAAATATATTAACTCCAGTTTATTAATTTTGAGGAAAGTTTTATACATTTAAACCTGAAATATTAATGTTTATAGCAAATAGTAAAGAAAAAAATAATTTTATGTTTCGCTAAGAAGCAAGTTTTCAGTAAAATATATAAACTTGACTCGATTCTATTCGAGAAAGGCTATATTTTATATCTGTTTTATGGTAAATATTCTATATGATTATAAGCTACATAACGAATCATTTCGTGCCGAATAGCTATCAAAACTGCTGTTATTGTTTAACAAGTAGGAAGTCGATTCTGGCATCGTAATTGGTTTTATTATTAGGTTATCTCAGTATCATTAACACATAATCAGCCATATTAAATATTATTAACAGTTATAAATATTTAGTAGTTTCATAAGATTTTACGCATTTATTTGTCATCGAATGATGGAATAAATACATTAACGGATATATCCGTATTTCTTTTTCTACACATACAATTAAACTTATAATAAATTGATCTATATTTGCCCCTTCCTTTTTTTTATGAATTGATCCGTGAAAATAACCTATTAAAAAGCTTAACGTGTGCACGTGTATTTTTGCTAGCGGGATACTAACAATAAGAATAATAATAATTGACTTTGTCCCCGGAAACGCTAATTTCCTGTCCGATGCGGAGAAACAATCGACTCTTGACTGCGCCGCAGAACGAGCGTTATAGCCGTCTGATGACGTCCGGCGGTTTGGGGCGGTTCTCTTTCGTTATTAATATCATAATTAAAAAAAATAATAATGAAAACTGTGACATTTCCTGTAGGTTTTATGGGTGAAAAATTCCCCGCACATTGTGTTTTTATTTTTATTTTTTTCTAATATAACCTTTTCTTGTAGAGTAACATTCAGAACTTTGATAATTCAAGAAAAATTGGGCTATAGTCCAACAACTATTGGATAAACTATAGTAAAACATGGGGCCATGGTATAATAATTACCTTTATTAATTAAGGACGA
>JAAAKQ030507140.1:0-19991 GCA_010016005.3 Zanna intricata | reverse complement strand
ACGCTATGACGGCGCGGGGCAGGCTCAGTCCGGTTACTTATTATACAGACCCTGTATATATATATATATATATATATTGTAAGCTTATTTATTTTTTATTATTTAAATTGTAATTAAAATTAAAAAATTAATTTAGTTATATCATTAATAGAAACTTTTCAATATTACAGTATAAAATGGGTTTAAGCTAATCGGAGGAAGAAAATACGATTCTCAAAACTAAATTACTGCCGTAACCAATTTCTCGATTTTGTTTGCGTATAATACAGATTTACATCAAAATTATTGAACATATCACAGTAACTTGTATAGTAAAAAATTCTTATTATGTACCACGAAATAACAATTGATTATGAACATGTTATACAAACTGGTCTGATAATAGATTAATAAAAAAAAAGAAAATGCTTTTACAGACTTACTCCTATAAGCTTTGAAAATAATAATACATTTATATTTTTTTTAAATTTTGTTAAAAATGAATAAACATAACAGCACAAAATATCAGTTATCACATCGAGAGAGATAATAAACATCAGGAATTACCTTTAATAGCCCTTTTTTCTGTAAATTCTTTAGCATTTGTGAATATAAAAGTAACTAAAAATTAAACTTAATTTAACTTTAAAATTGTCTTGTTAAACAAAAAATCCTACATAAACAACAGTTACCTGTTAAATAATACTTAACTAGCAGTGAATTAAATTATCCTCCATAAATATTAATTAATTCCCACTAGTGAAAAGAAATTAGTTGTACAACTAATTTAATTATCGATTAATAGCAATATTATATATTAAGCACTTTAGTTGTCAGAATCCAGTTAACGATAGTGATTTGAGGCTAATTTTGCTATGTCAAAATAAAAACAAAATAGAGGTAATATTAAAAAATAAGTGAGGTGACAAAAAATTATATTATTTATCTAATAAATAATAAGCGAATAGTATAAGTAAAATTTATTTATAATTTCATTACTAATTAATGTATTAAAATAATTATAGCTTTATTTTAATTTTTATATTAAAACTGCAAGGTTAAAACAACACAAAGCTGCTGAGACAAAACATGAGTTACGAGAAGAATTATCAAGGAGTAAAAATAGAACGGTTAAAGGATGCGAAAACCAATAATCTAATTCAAAATTCCTACAAAAATTAAATAAAAACTACATGAATGTATGATATGCAAAGGTCATTCGGAAAGTTCTCAGTCTGAAATAGAGATGACGCAAGTATGAAAAATTGGCTATAGCATTCGTCAAGTATGATCCTTTACATGACGTACTACCATATTTTTCGGAAGCGTACATTTAGGAGTTTGCTTGTGGCAAACGATTTAATCAAACAATTTGTAATTTTCTGAAAAATGGATAAAATTGAAGTTCGAGCTGTTATAAAGTATTTTGTTTTAAAAGGTTTAATCCCTACCGTCGTACAAAAATAGTTAGATTACACTTTAAAGGATTTTAGTTTTAGACGATAAAAGAGTAGTCTGCTGAATTTAAGAGGAGAGGAGAGGAGTCGTAGCTTCATTCAAGATGACAATATCTTGTGAGTTCGAAAAACCGTTACGACTGACAAAATCGTCACAAAGATGTACAATGCCGTATTAAATGGTCGCCAACTGAAAGCTACGCGAGCTTACTAATATTGTAAACATCTCGATATACCGTGTATCTACGTTTTTTTAACGAAGTGGAGAAACCCCATTTACGGGTACCGAAGCAATGTTGAACTCGCTAACAAGTTCCGCAAGATGTTTATAAGGTTCGCATGTATTCCTGCACACTACTGACTGAACCTCCGCCCCTGGATCCCCTTTCTGGTACTGCTGGTGTGCATTTCGGAAGGCGGCATATGCCTACACACACGAATAAACATCACATCAGGCAGCATACTACACAGGTGCATAACAAAATGCCAACCACGTTACAACTCAACATAAGGTCACATCCATCACGCAACAACACACCGCATCCATCAAAAGAATAAGCAGAATATACAGCAGCACAACAGAACAATCCAACCCCACACAATCACATAAGGCAAAATCTCTACAAACACACCGCAGTCAACAATAACACAGACAACATATTTACCACCACTTACCACAGGCCACTATCGGACGCATAAGAGGAATGCTCCCGACCTCATCGTGCCCAGGCGACCCCCACATGTACGGGAGACCCCCCTAGGCGCTGAGACGAGAGCCTGTCCTCCCACACGCCCAAACCGTATACCCACTACATTCTATTTTTTGGGAATGAAAATACTTTCTTTTCGGTGGGTGCCGCACTGCATGTGTTAACAGTCTTACAAAAAACCCAATCGACTGAACACTTCTCAAGCGTGTTTAGATTTATTAAACGCGATCTTCTTCTAAGTTTTATAACAGTAGGTGAAATATGTATTCACCATTACACGCCAGTAATCAAACAGTACGTAAGAGCAGGTGAAAGAAAACGAAATGGTTCCTTCTGTAGAAAAGTCATGGTTACAGTTTTTTGGTGATCTACATAGTGTGTTGCGCATAGACTACCTATAAAAAGGTAGGAATATCACTTAGGGTTTACTACTGGACCGACTACGGGTGCTGTTCAAGCTCACACATCATCCTAAAATGAAAGTGCTCCTTTAACACAATGATGCGCCTCCACACACGTTTCGGGTTGTTACAGCAAAACTTCATGACTTGCGCTTCCTAGTCCTTCCATATGCGCCGTATTCAACAGTTTGATTCATAGCAAATACTTCCTCTTCCCAAGCCTTAAGAAGGCTTGACGTGTTGATGAAGATTTACTTTATCAAGGTCGAAGCGTAGACAATCGCTTATTTTTCAGTTGCAACCGCATTATATTTAGCGTAATAAAAAGTTAATCAGTCAAAATATATCGAATCGCAAAGTAATTACTTTGAAAAGTAAAAAAGGTAATTCTGAAAAAGTAATGTTTTCTTTGCCACGCTGAAAATTTTCCGAATAATTCTCGTAAATAAAAAAAAAAATGTATAGAATATTAAAATAATTTCTCTTTTATTTTAACAACAAAAAAAACAGAATTAGTAACGTATTTTTTTAAAATTTCATTTGCATTAAAATAAATTAATTGTATGTTTTATAAATTTAAATACGTAAAAATATTTTTTATAGCTACAGGCAAGTGAAATTCGTAAATTTTAATTATCACCTTTGACAAAATTAGAATTATTACTTCTGCGCATCAAACGTCTTTTCTCATAACTCATGTCTCTCCTTAACAGCTATATTTTTATTACTGAAGAAATGTAATCCATAAATTATAGTTTATTAGATAATTATTCGTAATTTATTTGTATAACTTTTTAAATAAAAAGCAACGAAGAATATTAGAAGAAGGAAAAAGAAGAAACATTTATCATTGATAGCAGAGTATGTTATTTATGAAAAAATATTTAGAAGACCACTAAAAATGCAAGAACAGCATAGATAAAATGAGGAGACAGAATAATACGTATCACTCACTCAATCTGGGTGCGATGTGTTCATATCAGTGCATCACAACCTCCTTGAGTGAGCGATTGTATTATTTCAATATTCTTCAGTAAACAACAGGAGGTGAAGTAACGATGAAAAAAAGAAAAAAAAGGATAGTAAATAATCTCTAAAAGGTAACTATATACTGCATATTTTAACCTACCAATAAGATAGTACGATGTCATCCAACAATGGAAAGTGATTGTATTGTTATATTTAATACTTATAAAAACTTCGTATATTTTTATCTAATGGAGGTGATAGTGTCATATGTCTACATAAATATAATCTTTTTAGCTTTTATGCTTTTATTTATATACTAAAGATCAAGAATGACTTTTTTTGTTAAGTAGAAGATTGGTAAAGAATTTAAAACCATATATCTCTTATCTAATATATATATATATATATATACAACATTTTGTAACAATCTGACAATTGTTGTCGCCACTTTTATAAATCAATATATAAATTTTAGACTCTATTAAAATAAAATTTTACATAAATTATACTTTTTTTATGAACTGTATTTATTATGGAAGTACTTAATTGTTTTTATAGTAAAAGTTTGTTATTTATTTATTTATTTATTTTTTTTGTTAAGACTGATTTTCTCCATTACTATCAGTTCTGGGAAAAATATTTTGTGTTTCAAACCTCCCGTTATTATTATAAATTACTCGGAAAAGTATAAAAAAAGTATAAAGTACGAGTATGTCAGTGGCTGGACTTAACAAAAAAATCTAGAATCAAAGATCTAATATTAAATTAAAAAACAAATTAAGGATGGCTTTTTATCTGTACAGTTATCTCTAATTTGTTTCAATCGATGATTGCAACAAATAAATATTTTTTATTGATTATTTTGTAAAATTTATGTTCGCTAATATTATAAGGGAAATAAATTAGTGTTTTATTATACATGTTTATATTTTAAATAATTAATACAGAATTTAAACGCATTTAATTTAATTATATAAATAATTGTGTATTACATGATGATGAAGGTTTTATTATGGTTTTCCTTGATCCATCCACGTAAATGCTGGCGCAATTTCTTTTTTTTATACAAGTGATCAGCATATCTATTCATTCCTGACGTGATTTAGTATATATATTTTAGGTAAGATCAGGAATAAATAAAAAAAATGTTATATCTGCAAAGTATAATTATTAAACCGATTTTTATGAAAAATGAATTATTTTACATGTAAGGCTGTAATGGAAGGCACAGTATTTATTTCATTCTTCTGTATATTGAAAATTTTTAATTCACCACTAAATTAAAAAAAACACTAAGATTTACTAACTCTTAATTTGGTGCTTATTTAAGAAAGTTAAACATTAAAAAAAAATTGAAATATTTTATTTAACATTAGCACTTAATGGTGCTTTTGTTTTCTTACATTTCATATTAAATAGTTTATTTTTATTCTATTTAAGATGTTCGGTAGGACTAAAAATAAAAAGAGGGAAGCCGTCTGTATAAATAGTTTGCAAAAAAACGCTAAGACGAGAAGCCAATTTTTTTTTATTTCATAAGAAAAAAAGAACCTGTTAAGTAAGGATCACCAAAATTACCGAAGACTGGATTATGGGAATATATATATATCTTTTTATCTTCAAATTTCCAACTAATTTTCTAGAATATACACGTGAAAATATTTTGAACATCACAATGACTTCAAGCTAAATGTATATAACAAACTAATATTAATTACAAAATAAAAAACTAATATTAAGTAATAATGACGGTAAAGCATGAAGTTATTTATTTAAAAAATGTTTTTGTTAAAAAAAAAAAAAAAAAAATAGAAAAAAATAAATAGAACCACCTGAGGAACTTCTGTAAAACAAAAAAGGATTATCAAAATAGTTACCCAACGTTTGGTTGCGAGTAAAATTTTAACAAATAAAAAAAAAAATTATATATATATTCACGGATTGAAGTAATAAAATACTCCTTTAACTCAAGTTGGTACTAAATAATAATAACAAATACAATCTTAACGTGATTGTTCGCGCGCGCGCACACACAAACGGTTTTATATATATTTACCAAATCAAAAAATAAGGTACATTGAGTACTTAAATAATCTTTTAAAACATTAGTAGTTAAACTACAAAAGAAAAGAAAAAAGAGGAAATAAATTAAAAGAGAACAGCTAACTAGATTTCCCTGGAAACAACAGCAAGAATAATAAAAGGAAAACTAAAAGAAAAATTCCCTTGAATATTATGACTCATTTAGAAAAAAAAGGAATGTTTTCTTCCCATTCCATACCACATTCATTCAAAAGGAAACAATTCCTTTATATATATTCCTTTATATATATATATATATATATTAAAAGTAAAAAGTTAAAAAAATGAACCTAATATAACAATGAAGAAAAAAAGATGAAAAAAAGTGAGAGAGATAAGTTTATTTTTCATTTATGTACCGCATGAAGTTTTTTCTTAAATTATTTTTTTTATTAAGTAATACTGACAATGTTACCTTTTATAGGTCTACCTAGTTCCCCTTCTCTATTAAAAATTAATTTAAAACTATACTGTCGTATACACTTTTTTTTTTAATAAGACTTTCTAAAGTAGATCCTTGGACTTATCTTCTCGGATCTGCAGGAAGAAGTAGAGGGGAGAATCTTTGCCCATCTGTATAGCCAAATCTTATTATATACTCCGATAAAATTAAGTGTACAGGGGATTACCTTCTCTCGCATTTCTGAACATCCACGAAAGCGAGTCTCGGATAGCAGAATGATTTCAGTCTAATTTCTGTTTATTATATATTTATATAAACAGAACAAACATGTACACCGCAAAGCTCGTTTAATTAATTTTAATAATTTAATTCGTGAATATAATGACACTCCTACTGTTTAACCAACAAATATAACCTGGTTATATTGGTTATTAATACAAATCTAATTTAATACGTATACATTTTTTTAATATTGCTATTCAAATAATACTATTTTTTTTTAACAAATGACTTAATTTACGTACGAAAAAGTTATCCTATTTTAAAATTGAATAAAAATTAATTTATTTTAATGATAACTTTGTACGTTATATATTGATATAATCTATTAATGAAATGGACTGATCGAATATTATTCTAATCCGACAGAAATATCTAAACCTTAATTTAAATAACAATGACATATCCCTGATACTGTATTTTCCATATAACAAGACAACAAATTGAATCCTGTAATATAAAATTGTCAAGTTGCTTTCAAATTAACGTTCGCATATTTGTTAATTCCTATTAAGATTTAGACTTCGTTAAAGTCTGAGTAGTTTATTAGTTAACACTTAAATCTACCTAAACAGTGATGAGACTTAGATCCAGCTATACTCGCCTGTTAGTTTCTCCCGCAACATAGCTCTGGAACTGGAATAATGAAAGTACGGTAATCAGTCAAAATATGAGATATGGTTTTTTTTACATTTCATGTCCCAGGGACGCCAAAAAAAGACAAAAAAATGTCGGAGGTAACGTTCGTACGTATATGTCCGTGCATTGACGTGTTTAAAGCTTAATAACCTTCGATTGGATTTACTGATTTTGAGGAAATTTTAAATATTTTTAAGAAAATCCTTCTAATCTATAAACTACCGGTAGACTTCTGTGTATAAAATGTCTTTTAGCTAGCGTCGGTTATCTTTTAAACATTAGCCTTATTTCATTTATCATTTATACTTATACACCATAAATACCCAGAACTCTGTAAATTTTGTTATATCACCTATCTTAACGTTAAATCCTACTTTTTATCATATTTTATCGATTCTGTTTTCTCCTATTTATATTCAAACTTAAATTTTCACCTATTAATAAATCTATGCCGTTCAGAATCTATACCAATTTATTTTATATTTTTATCAAAATAACATCATTAATTAATCTTAACAGTTTTCTTCTCGATGGACAGTTACATCGCGTTCGAATTTGTCTTTCATTTTCTACATTTCTTCTTTTAATACAGTCGTACAAATAAAAAAACAATAGGAATATGGTGCATTCTTGCCTCACTCTTTCTTTGTTAGGACTTACTTCCTTCTCTTATTACTATTAGCCGACTCTTATACATTCAGTATATACGCTCTTTTCTTATATTTTATTTTAATTTTCTTAATAATATTAAAAATTTGTGTTTCATTTTTGTAAAATTAATTGTTTTATTCTAAAAAGCCATGAAATTTGCTTTATTCTTCTTTTTCTTTAGTTACCAGCCTTTTAGTTTAGTCTGCGCACCAGAATGGGTTGGCTTCCTTGAGCCAGCGATTTTTTTTTTTAAACCGAACTGGTTTCCATTTAGTTCACTCTTCCACCACCCAATATATGTATTTTTATATTAAAATAAATATACATTGGTTTGTTAAAACGTTAACAAGTAATAAATATTTCAAAAATTTAATTTAGGCTTGCTCAGTAATATAAAAAAGTGTCAATTTTACATTCATGTTTAAAAAGCGAAGTAAATGAATGTACAAAGTAATTTTTGAGCAGTGGCCGGGATGATTTAAAAAAAATAATCTTTAACACTATTATTTCAAACGATATTACTTAAACATGCTAAGTTATATTTACATTATTTTTACTGATATCTTGTGATATAATCTTTGTATTTATCCTTTATTTAATTAAAAAGAAAACTAACTTAGAATGAAATAAAAAAATTACTAAATAAAATTTTATGATACATAATATACGTTTCAGAGAAATAAAGAAAAATATATAACAAAAACAGAAAACATTTTATTGGAATTTTATTTTAATATTGGGCTTAAGAACCTCACAACTTGAAAAATATGAATATTTTTTTTCATATTTATGGTGAGGGGGTTCTTTTTTTTATATTCCTTACCGATTCAAAATTAAAGATGACTATTATAACAAAACTGACAGAAATTTATTTATATATAAAATATATTTCATTTCAAATCAATTACTTTGAATTGCAGATTTTTAGTTCGAGAAATATATTTTCAAAATGCAAATAATGTTTATTTATATAAATAAACAATATTATATTAAATATAATGAATAATAATGTAATTAATTATTCATGTACGTATTCAATCTTTTTTTCAAACCGTCACAAAAAAAGTCATATCTGACGGAGTTTTTTTAATTTATTTAACACTCACAAATTTACATATATATAACGATTTTCTCATGAAAACCTTTTTTGGAAACTTCTGTGTAAGGTGTAATAAAAAAAAGAACCCGGTCGAACATCGGGTAGTTCATCTGTTATGTTTGTACAGCTCCCTTAATTCAATCCCTACATTTATGCCGTATTCTCACAAGCTAACGAAATAGTACGACTACGAAAAAACTGCCCAATAAGACCACATCTATTTGAAACGTAATTTCCATAACGTCTTAGAACGTTAACTCCTATAATAAATGACAGAATTTTTTCCGGTTAGAACAGCTATTTCACGTCAACTTTAAAAAAAATCGTTACAGACTGTACAGAGAATAATACATTTTGTACAAATTGATTTTTCACCCTAAGCGACAAGATACTTTTTTAAAAATTTAAAAAGAGAAAAGCATCAGTCTGTTCAGAATAATTTCATAGAATACAATACCTTTGAGCATAATTTTTCTTCTTAAATTCACAATCGGAAATTAATTTGGTTGAACTGTTAAGTTTACATTTTTTAGGTGTGAAAAACATCGTGATATTCTAAATTCTATGTTATTTATATTTTTTAAGATCGGACAATCCTGAATCTTTTGGTATTTAGAAATAATATGCCGGACTCCGTGGCGGAATGGTAAGAGCCTTTGCCTTTTATCCTATGTATAGGGTTTCGAATCCCTGTGTGACATAAAATTTTAACAAAATTTTTTTGTCATTTATCGGCAGCTGTCATAGGGCGTCATCCTTTTGTTGTTGAATAAGTAGATAAATAATAAGGGAATTTTTTTTTTTTATTAAGTCTAATAAAGAACTCGGTTCTTCATGCGAACAAACTTTTTAAGTTTTAAGCTTTAATTTGAAAGTCGAACGATTATATTGCATTTCTCTGATATGTTTTTTTTTTTTGGGGGGGGGGGTTAAGTAATTTTAATATTTGAATTATTTTCTGAGGTTAAACGCATCTACTAAATGAATAATTGAACTGTATCGTTTTTGATAAAATTTATTTATTTTTTTATACAATTCCTGAATTTATAATATTTTATGCTTTTTTTTTTTATTATTAAATCGTGGAGTTTTTTTTATTCTTTATCAGCATTTCCATAAAACTATTAAAAAATAATAATTTATACATATAGCAAATACAATATACATATAGCAAAATTCATCCTAAGAACAAGTAATAATTTTTATTCACTTCTTTTATCGTTAGCTTCATTATGTACTTTAATCTGCTTCTTAAGAGATCTCTCCTTCTTGAAAAAAAAATCCTCTTAATATTAATAATTAGAGCAAATAAATACATTTTAGTTCAGTGATGTAAGAAATATACATCATACATAAATTATTTAACCATATAAAAAAATTATATATATATATATAAATTTTTTTTTTTTATATTAATATTATTTTTTATAAAGGTGTTTAGTAAATGTGGTGGTGGTAATACTTGACGAAGTTGACATAAATAAAAATTAAAATGTCAAAGAAAAAAGCTAGAAAATAACTGAAATAGTTTAAACAAAGGAAAAAAACACTATAAAAAAAAAGGATTCCAATTTTTGGTTACATTAACACCTGAACAAAAAAAAATTAATATTTCTGATAAATTCATAAGCACATATATTTTGCGACGATGTAAATTTAACATATTTATTTATTTATTTGTACGTTGGTATTTACAGACAGCTTTTATCGATTTCAGTATAACACCAGGGTTTATAAAATACTGAAATATTTACAATTCAAAAGCTAACAATTCATTATTTATAGGAAAATTATAACGTATATATCTCACGAATGTATACCTTTTTTTCACCGTTCAATTAAACTGAAAACCATTAAAATAACAAGATATTTTTGCTTTATGGCCGTAAGTATAAAAGCGCGATATACATATATATTTTTTTCCTAAAGAAAAAACACATTATCTGGTTATACGAAAAAACTTTTCAGCGAATTGCTTCTTTATTTTGATTCTACATTTAATTTTAATTAAAATAAAAACATAATAATGTATTCATTTTTTTTCTATCTAACATTTTTTACTTAATCAATACTGAAAATTTGTTATTAGATATCTACTTAACAAAAAAAGTTCTGATGAAGGTTACTATGTAATTAAGTTGATTAATAGTAAATTTAATTAATAATTTAATGATTAGGACATTAATCTTATCTGAACTGGGTAAATTCTTAATAATTCAAAGGTAATAATTTTAATAGTTTCAAACTGTATGATTTTATTTCAAATTGTTTATTTTATAAAGAAAATAAAATTTTCTCAATAATAAATTATATGCATGTGTACATATTTATTATACTATTTCTGTTTATTTAAAAAATGTAATATATGTATAATATTTATATAATATAATCTTTTATCTATAATTATATATATATATATAATCATAGATAAAAAAATAAAACAAAAACCAACAGATAACTTGATCGCAGTAAAAATATGTTTACTATTTTTCTAACATGCTTCAGTGTAAAGTATTTGATATTTATCTGATGATGTAGATTAACTCACCGAAAACATTCAGATGCTTAAATAAACCAGGGTTAAGAAAAATAAAAACATGGTAATTATAAAGGATTGTAATACGGTATTACAGGATACAGTTTTATATATATATATATATATATATATATATATATATATATGCATATATATATATGCAGTATATATATTTTTTTTTATAACTGTATTTATTCAGTCGAGTTTTGAAATATATATTTGGTATACGAGAACAAAAATAAAAAGCTAATTAATAAAATGAAAAAAAATTTAAAAAGAAACTAAATTTAAACTATTTTTTTTTTTTAATTTCATTAACAAACGTTAATAAAATAGAAACAGGAAATTTTTTACTCGTTTATGCAAACCTGAACATGAAGTAAATCATAAAAATGCTCCGTCTAAAAGATGAATCAAATTTTAAATTAAGAAAATATTACTAAATGATGATTTGCGTAAGCACACTACACACACAATAATTATTTGCATACGCAACTTTTAATTCCTAAGTATATTAAGAATTTACTACAAAAAAACAATTTTTTTAAGGGAAATGTATTTACCCCCTTATAAAAGCTGAATATGTGATTCAGAAAACTTACATGGTTACGTATATACGAGTATAATCGGTGGGACGGTTATGTATACGTAACCATACAGTTTTCACTTCCTACATCACTTCTTATGAAAAAAATTTATAATTTTTTTTATTATTAAAATTTTATTACTTTTTTTTTTTATATTAAACTTAAATAAAAAACAAAACTCATTATGGAAAAATTCACCATCCAAGAAAGAATAGCGCTCAACGATTTTGAAATGATTGCTTCTGATCCGGTCAGTTTCAGTGGTTTTGAACATATTTAATCAGTGCAAGATGCCAGTAGATCAGGAAGACTAAGCAAGATCTTCCAGAAATAATGAAAATATCGAGTCTTTAAGGAACAGTGTATCTGAGGATGCCCCAATGTCAAGATGAAAACGTTCCATTCAGTTGTGGGTTAGTCGAACATCATTACGCAGAATATTGCACAAGAATTTAAAAATCTTTCCTTACAAAATCCAATTAGCCTATAAAACGGACTCGAACGGTTACGCGTTACGTTACACGTACTGCCGGAAATTTATCAGTACCAACGACTCTGACGGTTCCTCTTTGCCTAATTTGTGGACGAGTGACAAAACTCACTTCCATCTTAAAGGCTATGTCAGTAAACATATGTTCGTTTTTGGGGTACAGCCAACCCATAAGTTACTTATGAACGTCATTTATAGCCAGAAAAATTTGCAGGCGTGGTATGCTGTTCCTCAGCACAAAATCATCGGGCCGTAAATTTTTTAGAGAAAATATAGAGCGATAGATATCGGCAAATACTTAGGAATTTTTTTTTCCGGATCTTGGAGGTGCCTTCGAAAAGGGCTAATTCCAGCAAGATAGAGTCACGGCTCATACCAGCAGAGCCGCAATGGAGTTCCTCAGGTCAAAATTTGGAAATAGAATAATTTTGATAAATTTAAATTTTCATTGGCCTCCAATTTTATCGAATTTTATGGCTCGTAAATTTTTTTTTTTAATTACGAGGCTACTGGTGAGGCTACTTTAAAACAAAGGTTTATGTAAATAAGCCACAAAATTCAGAAGAGATAAAAAACAATATTCGAGCCGAAATAGCGGCAATACCGGTTGGAACATTAGTTTTAACTATGCAAAATATGTTACAAAGAGCCTAACTCTTCAGAGATAAGCTATAAAAGATATTTTCGAAACCTAATTCAGTAAATCATGTTTTAACTGAAATTTAATTTAAAGATTAAAAAAAAAGAAGATGATTTGTTCCTTTTGGCTCACCCTTATTTGTAACAGAATAGCGGAATCGATTTTCATGAAAAAACTGAGCTAAAGATACGAATAAATTTTGTACAATTATTATGAGTATATGTTAAAAAACCAAAAAATATTGGTTCTAATTAAACATTTTTTTTCCAAACCAAAAATTATTTAATATTAACACAATTTTTAACAAAATTATTCTGTTTAATTTATTTGGATATTTGTTTTGCAGATAAAACAAAACTAACGGCTGTTCTAATTGGGATAATTTTAAAACATCAATTAAAAATTGTTATAATTTTTACCAATAATAAAAGAAGATAAATAAAAAAATTAAAAATCAATTGTTTTTATTCATTAACATTTTTATATTTCTTTATTTTCAGAAGTAAAAAAAAGAAATACCCAATCATAAGCTACTAATATATATATATATATATATATATAAACATTATAAACAACAAATTTCATTAAAATGAATTGGCAACGCTGTAAAAAAAAACTGTGAGTATATATATATATATATATATATATTATCGTGCACACATATAAGACAAGTGGCAACTCTGTTAAGCTATATCGAATAACCTATCTTGAAAGGCTTCTCTTTTTTTTTTTATGCGTACAAGGGAGTGATGCTGGTGTTTGTATGGTATAAAATGGGCAATGTTAATATCTTGTAGTGGTGGCGATATTAGTTAGCTCACTGGGCCAGATAAAGTTGTCCTTTTTGAATATGCGCTTATTCTTAGAGAAAAAATGCTTCTTTATTATGCGAAAACTGTGGGGACATTATTATAAGAACTAAATACATAATGTGTGTGTGTGTGTATGTGCGCATGAAACACATACACACATATAATCTATACTTAAGCTGCAGTTCAATTCAACATAACTAAGGACTAGACGACGCCATATCATTTACATTGCTGCCAACTTGATGGCTTCTTCCTTTTCCTATTAGAGAAGTCGTACTAGACACATTATATTATTAGATATATTATTAACGGATTCCTATTATAAATGATAAATATCGTTATCTTTCCAGTGTTAAAATTATTTATAGGGAAATGTAAAAAAATATAAACCAAAAATGATTTTTAATAGATTACTATTTAATGGATATCAAAAGTTAAAAAAAAAAAAAAAAAAATTGGTTGTTTACCTCAATGATATTAATAACGAAGGTTTGTTTTTTCTCATTTATCGTCATATCATTCCAGATCCTTATTTATATAATAAAACAAAAAGTCCCTTGATTCATATATATATTTAGTAATAGTAAAAAAAGTTTCTTGATTCAAATAAATTCATGAAAATTCAACCATGTCCGCAACCAGCCAAAACCTTTTGTTATGTTCTGCTATCCCCCTTCAATTTGACATACGACAAATAATTTATATTCTTGGTACGATTTTTAATTTTATTTTATTAATACCTCGTTGAAACTTCTTTTTAAAATTTGAAAATAAATTATTACTTAAGTCTAATGCCATTTTAATAATCGTATTATTGTATTGGAAAAAGGTTAATCTGAAATAGACTTACTTGTAAAAAAAATATTCTTTCATTTGTTAAATCTAACCGATCCGTACATTTAATCCCTCAGTTTGGTTTGTCGTAGCCTTTTCCCATCTATTAAACTGAAAAAAAAAAATTCGTATGTATTTCATAAAATACAATAATTAACATGATTAAAGTATACTAATAAAATTTTGAATATACAGAGTAATTTATATTAAATGAATAATAATACAATGTAATTTAATTAAAATTATATCGTACATACTCAATAATCAGAGTTGCTTTCTCTGAGATTGATAATGAGCATTATACATCCAGACCTTGTGATGAATGAAGTCAAGCTGTAATTTTTGAAATTGAACATCCCCAGCATTTTAATGAGGCAATATCGCCAGCATTTAAAAGAAGGCAAAAGGAAACCGTAACATTCTTCACTTACCGTAACAGTCTTCCCGTGATATTCTTGTTATTTTAATGAATGGTTGTGCCATTTCTGGAATTAACTTGTGCTTAACCTCGGATTACATATACCATTACGGTTTAATACGTTAAGTTAAGGCTATGATGTTCTATAGACATAATTAAAGAAGCAAAAATTATTTTACCGAAAAATCTAAAGAAATTATAAAATCTTAACATCTTTCAAAATTATTTAATAATCAAGTCATCTTACTGGTCAGTCTTACCAGTATCAACTGAATTTTTTCCTCTCGTTTCCGTCTTATGTTATTATATTAAACAAGCTAATTTATAAAAAAAGAAGTATAACTGTATTTAAGAGGAAAATTATTTATCGAAAGTCCACCAAACTTTAGGATCTAATCTGGGAAAGGGATTACTACTAAAGTTTGCTGCTTTATCCCATTAATAAATCCCAGAGTTAGTCTAGCCGACCGGCTTATAATTCAGTTAAATACTTTGTTGTCACATGACTCCGGGATCACGAGATTATTACTTAAGGAACTCTGCACGTTTTTTGGACGGCGCTTTTATTTAAAAAAAAAAAGAAAATAGTATTTTTAGCATATATCTATGCTAACTAAAGCAAAATCTTTGCTTTAGTTAGCATAGATTCTGGTAAAAATGCCTTCGGTTCTGGTAAAAATGCCTTGATATTCCAAGGAATTATAAAAAAAATGAGACTCCACTACCCGGAAGATACCTTAATTTTTCCTTTAACGGAGGTCGACTGTTTCACAATATAACTCTTTAAAAGAACAGATCATACTCTCTGAGCGACCACTCATTTTCCTTAAAGAAGATCGCTTATTTTTCTCTGTTTTTGTTCTATGAGTTTTAGTGATCCTATTAGATACGTGCTGAAAATGTCTAAATTTCTGTAAAACCGATGTAATTTTCGATAGGCTTTTGTCTGAAAAGCGTATCGCCTAAAATCCGGTCTACAAATCCCTCTTCAAATACAAATATCCCCTCATTCCTAGGGAATTTTTTTCGATTAATGTGGGATAAACTTGAAATATTCAAACGTGTTGTATCATCAGGAATCAATAAACATTTTAATACATGTTTGTTTCTTCTATAGCGTAATCTTCGTTTCACTTTATTTTAACCTATTAAAAATAATATTTTAAAAATTATTAATGAATATGACGTAATCAATAAGCATAATAAATAAATAAAATGCAGTTAATCGATGACACTTAAGTATACAAAATAAGATGAGTAAAATTATAGATTACTCAAACCACGAATGTAAAACTATTTTAGGTCAAATATAATTTCAGCTATAACAATAAAAAAACTTAATTGCCTTTTGGTTTAGTATCTTTAAATA
The DNA here is from genome assembly GCA_010016005.3 of Zanna intricata. Classification (NCBI taxonomy): domain Eukaryota; kingdom Metazoa; phylum Arthropoda; class Insecta; order Hemiptera; family Fulgoridae; genus Zanna; species Zanna intricata. The sequence goes on along the minus strand of JAAAKQ030507140.1, from coordinate 3,636 downwards.
ATTAGGAAAATAGGCGAGACACGTTTCGTCTGGAAACCGGCCAATTTAATTTAAATTACTATAGTTAATTTAATTTATGTTTATTTATACAATTTTTTCGTATGTCATACGTAGCTTAACATTAATGATATTATTTTTAAAAATTCTTTTACTTTTTAATTTATATTAATGCATTTTTTTTAACCATTTTGCAGCCTAAATTACTTAAATATTTTAATTTAATAATAAATTTTTTTTTTCAATCTGAAATAATTATTTAATTACTGTTTATTCATATATTTTTTCAAAACTATTTAACAGATGCACAGTATAAATGTAAAAATATAAATTATTTGCATTATTATTAAATTATTTATATTAAATATAATTATAAATACTAAATTTATTACGTCACCAATAAATTTTTGAATGTCTTATATTTTTTCTTTTAATTTATCTTAAGTTTACTCCAAAAACTGATTTATTAAAATGTTTTATTTACTTTATTTCTCGTAGATTATTAGAATATAATTCAATTTTTTTTCTTCAAACCGGTGACTTCTCAATTAGAAAGCCATTACATTAAGAAATATTCAATGTTACTTTATTAACATTACTTTTAGTAAATATTTATTTGGATTTCATTAGCATGATTGTGAGGTATTATATAAGTCAACTAGATCTAAAACTGTGGGAAGGGTGTTCGAGTCCTGGAGTCAAGACTTAACATTCTTTTTTTTTGGTTTATATACACGTTCATTTTACATATATGTTAAGGTCATAACGTAGACAATCCGATACAAATCTCATAACGCTCATGAAAAGCCCTAACCACCATAAAAAATGAACAAGCATATTATGCAACAGGCATATCAGGAAAAAGTATTTATTCTAATTCAGATTAAAAGTTTTCCAATATCCTCAGGGATTTCCTGAATATCCTCAGGGAATATTATCAGGGTCGATTTCCTGGAAGATTTCGAAATTAATCTCTTGGTGGGATTATTTGATTTTTACCACGCGTTGATCGTCCTTCTCGTTATCATTTCATCGTTTTTTTTTTACCCATATTAAATTATAATAAAGTAGTTCACTGTGAACTCTCCCCGCTCAGTCCGTGCTGACAGCAAGTGACCCGCGTACGTTGTATGATTTAATGGAGAGACTGCCTGTACGCCTTATAAAGTTTAGACTCATTTTCCTATCCTATATCTGCACAATAAATCTAATTATTTTGGTATAAAATTAGATTAATGAAATTACTGGGAAAAATATCAGAAAACTGACCGTAAATAAACTACTAATAAATTACATATACTGATTTTCCGATAGTAGCATATTTATCTTTCAGTCTATTAATCGTTAAAATCTAATTATTGTAGTTTTATTTTAAGAAAATCAAATTATAAAAAAAAATGTATATTATTATTATAAAATCATTTTTAAAATACATAATAGGAAAATAATTTGTTATGAACAAAATTAAAGAAAAATTAGGGTTTAAAAAAAAAATTAATGAATGTTATATGAAACTTTATCACGAAATTTGTACTAAAAAATAAACATTAAAAAACGGCTGTAGGTAGTATTAGAATATTTAATTATATTCTAAGATAAATGTTGGCAATTAAAAAAGTTAGAAAAACTTTTTTTATAATAGCATAACTACGGTTTAAAAAGTTTAAAACTTTGTTTTGTTCTCTTTTTTAAAACCATGCTAGCTAATACTAAATGATGTAAAATTAAAATACACAATATATTTTTCGTTATTATTATTATTATTATTATTAAAATATCTATTGTAACGTAAATAAAATTTGCAGACAATGGAAATCTTTTATATATTTTATTATTGATATTATTATTATTTACACCTTTGTAACAAAAAAAGTTTTTTTAAACGTATTAAATCTGTGATACCTACGCTTGCTAAGCAATGTTATTTTTACGTTCGATCTTTTCAAATTACTTTATTTTTTTTTTATGGGTAATTCAAACTTATTTATTAAATGAATGACAAATGTTTAAAATATAAAATACAGATTTTAACCTGAGAAACGACTTCCGGTTCTTTGGTATATAAATTATTTTACCAATGAGCGCAAAATTTACCATAAAGAATGAAAGGCAATAGTTGAGAAATTATTTAAAATTATATAAAGTAATAGTAAATAATATAAAATAATTGGAATAATTGACCAACAGAGTGATAAACCTTATTATATTATCATTAATATAATAAGGTTTATATTAATATATTATAATAAGGTTTTCATTAATATATTATAATTATTAACCTCCTCATTCACAGATAATTTTTTTTTGTCGCAGTATGTAATTTACAATCGCTTCCGATTTACCACTATCATAAGTAAATTTGAATATTAAAAAAAAAATTAAATTTGAATGCACATAAAACTTTATACATTAAACACATAAAAGGGTATGAAAACTTAGCAAGTTTGAGTTTGAAATGCAAGCAAGGAAGGAAATATTGTAGGTGAATACGGGCTGGGCAAAAGGAATAAAAGATTAAATCATAGTTAAACAAAGATTTAGAATTTAGAAATCAATTCCTATATTACAAAGCATATCCTGGAGCAGACACTGATAGTGATCATAATTTAGTGATAATGAAACGTAGATTGGGGTTTTTAAAAACATGACAAAAAGGTGTCAAATATTTCGTTGGAGTTACTTTTAATTCCTCCTCTAGCTTCTTATATTCGTATATAGCTAACCAACTATAATGGTATATCGACGAAAAGAATATATCCTTACAAGTTTTTTTTTTTTTTTTTTTTGAAAGAAAGAAAAAATAATTATGTGATTAGAATTTGCACCTTAAAAAACAAAAATGTATTTTTGGTGCTGGATGTCTGTAGTTCACGTATTGGCCGTCAAGTCGCTATAATAATTATGCAGCATTCGAAAAATTAAAAAATGGAACTTAATTTTTTTATAGAAGGATCTGTCCACACATACAGAGGCTGCTGTCAAACAAACCTCGTCAGTAACATATAACGTAATCTACATATTCGTTTTAGTTACATATATTGTAAAGTGTTAACGTTCTTTGCCTTGGCCCTACTATGCTTTATCCTCGTTATACGAATAATAAATTTTAAAAAACACGCACCCATACACAAATATATAGGTACTAAGCAACTGTACAGTTCCAAATGACATACTTAATAAAAAAAAAAAAATTATGTACGTTTGAATTCTATTTATTAAAATAAATATATACAACGTCCTCTTTACTCCTTTATCATATTGTGCTCTGTAATATTGTTAACGAGATAATAAACAAATACGTATTGTTTAAACTAAACTTGAGGTTTTCATAGAAACAGCAGATGATTTTACATACACACACGCGCGCACACATACAATCAAATAAAAATTACCGACAATAAAAGTTTTGATGAGCATATTAAAAAATGAAGTGTATAATTAAATTCTTTTTTACAAAATCTTGTGAGATTTTTTCTCTTTAATGACAGCAGATGCTTAAAATTGATAAAAAAAATGCGCTTACTTAGTTTTCCTAGTAAGTAGATATGAGAGAATTGTACATAATTTTTTTTTTTTTTTTTTTGTCTTCAGTCATTTGACTGGTTTGATGCAGCTCTCCAAGATTCCCTATCCAGTGCC